>OMKZ01039258.1:8381-19811 GCA_900302535.1 Neoniphon sammara | reverse complement strand
AAAAAAAAAAGAGAGAGAGAGAGAGAGAGAGAGAGAGAGAGAGAGAGAGAGAGAGGGGGAGAGAGAGAGAGAGAGAGAGAGAATCTTTCTATTCAGGCTCTGTCATTTCCCATGACATGACCGGTTTTAATGGATTTTCTCATCTCTGCGTCTGAGGTAATATGATATGTATTCATCTGAGTGTAACTGGTGCCACATGGGAGAGAAGACTGATGGAGAGGTTGCTATTGTGCAAACAGGGCATTATTTTGCCTGCAACAATCAAAAATACTCTAATCCTCCCTCTTTCATGTCAGTTCGTCGGCGGTGTCAGACCTCACTGCAGCCCGGCTCAGCTGTACTCTGGTCTGATTTCTGTTCACTTTGCAAAACCGTTCAAACCGGTTCAAACTATTTGGAAAAGCGGCAGCATCAACAGACGTTTAAAGAAATATGTCGCATATGATTGGATCAATTGTCTGTCACTGGCTTGCTCGTCCAATCAGACAAATGAACCATATGATGTAGCATGAGAACAAACAGCAGCAACTGTGATGGTGAAAGTGACTTAGCATATTTGGAAGCATTTTGCATGTTTGTTAGCATGCTGTTACACAATTATTGCCATTTTTCTAAGGGAAATATACATTGATGTCCTGTTGTTTTTTCTTTTCCAATTCAACACACTATCACTTCTTGCTGTTGTCATCGCCTAAGCCACACCGGTTTTGTGGTTTTGTTTGCTGTAAAATGTGTTCACGTCTTCAACCACTTCACCACATGTTGCTACAGAGACCCAGAGCTCGCAGTCAGAACTGTCTAGATTTGAAGAAAGCAGGTCTAAGTGATTCTAAGGGATTGCGCAATATCTTTAAGTTGAACCATTTCCCTGCCTAAACAACACAAGGATTCAGAATTTGCCCCACAATATTATTCTTACCAGAGTGGAAACGTCATTTTCATGTGTAGCTTTTTATTTATTTTTTAAGTCAGGGTGATCTACATTAGAGGTCTTCATGGGTTCACCCAGAGACCCAACCCAAGCAGATTTGGGTCCAAAATCTTGGCTTGTTTCACTGGCACAAGTCGGGTCTGTTATAATTGCCGAAGGTCTCAGGTAAGCAAATCTGAAATTGATGCCTGAAATTGATGTGCTGCCTCCATTTTGTACCGGGTCTGATTATCCTCAGGTCCAACTTTTTGGACCTCTAACCTACACCACATATTCAAATGCAAGGAAACCCTGGGATGCATTATTAATGAAAAAGCAAATGGTTGAACAATTAACTGAATACAAAAGGTGTTAGAGACTTTTTTTTGTGGTCGGAGAGGAAAACTTCTCCATATCAGCAGTAGATGGAACTGACTGGCCAATAACTGGGATTGAATTTAAGGCAAACCAATATTAGCAAACTAATATATGGCTCCTACACTAGTGTTCTTAAATTTTCTTTTCTTTGTTTTTTTTTTAATCATTCGGCTGGGAGCTGGTATTAATTTCCTGTCCCTGGCCATGTTGCTGCAGCTGGCCTGTATGGATCTAATCTCTGCATGAGCTGCATTTAGAGACTTTAATGTCTTTAATGTTTCTGTGGGAGAAGAAGCTCGGGGCAAGCGGAGATAAGGGGAAATACATTCTGATTCATTCACTCTGATGAAGGCATAATTGAGTTCATTCCAGGCTTTTAGGGGGCTCAGATAGGCCATGATGCCTCCAGAAGTTCCTGTGCCTTATATTAGCCTGTCAGTGCTGGGAGAGCATCCGCTGCCTCTGCCTCAGATTTGGGTGAAGTAGTATTCACATAATAATAACCCTTAGCTCTTATTTTAACCTGCATGGAGGGCTAGCTGGGCTGGGTTGAACACATCAGCACAATCTAATGTTGTGTAAGTTATCAGTTGAGTTTCCTGTCATTGTGTAAGCTACAGTGGTAAGAACAGCATTCAAATCCTTTCACTGAAGTAAAAGGAGCAAAACCATAATGGGAAAACTAGTCAATTAAAAGTAAAAATTCTGCATTCAAAATTCAAGTGTTATTAGTAAAATGTAGTCAAAGCTGATAAATCAAAGTGTTAAATTATTGATGCATTAACCTGTAAGAAGTGTAGCTCTAACTGCTCCATATACTGTTGGCTAGTTTACACTCTAACAATGCATCACATCTGATGTTTTGCATGGAAAAGCTTCTTCTGTAAATTAACTCCAGTCATCAGATAAATGTAGTGCAGTAAAAAGTAAAAGATTTCCCTCTGAAATGTAGAAATTCTCACTAAACAAAAATACTCAAGTAAAGTGCCAGTACCTCAAAACTGTAATTCAGTACAGACAGTACTTGAGGAAACTGAACTCAGTCACTTTCCTCTTCTGGTAAGCTGTGAGGCTTGGAGTTCATATTTCTAAGAGGCAGAGGGGCTCTTGGGGCAGAAATAATCTCACTGGTTGGCATGGAGTGAGCATCATCCCATTGTTTGAGTGAAATCCCAAAACTCCTCTCTCTGTTTTCAGCTTGAGCTAAAAACAAGATGGTTTACTGTGGCACAGTAACCTACATTTGAAAATAAATCTGCTTTACCAGAATACCGACTTTTACTCAGAATGTAGAAATGGTCTACACCCGCACCACAACAATCTGTTTAAGGAATCCCTTTTCCTTATATTATACTGAATATTTAGCTGCTATTTGCAGTTCTCAGATGGGCCTCCATGATGGAAACATGCATGGTTGCAAACAGATTTGTGACACAATTACAAAGCCTTTATAGGAAGAAGTTTGCAGGCTGTAAAAATTCATTACTTTGGAGTAGAAAACTATATTTGTTACCAAAAAGGGAACCACTTCCCTGGAAAAGTGAACCACAGCTTCAGGTGCTTTTTGTTCAGACTGAAGCAGGGAAGAATTTTTCTTCTTATGGCCCCTGGTCCTGAAAAGAGGATAAAAGTAAACCTCGGCTTTCACATCCCACTCAGTGTTTTATAAGTAAGGTTTCTGTTGCTCTTTCCCATGCTGTTGTTTCAGAACCTCATTTGCACTGTATTTTTTCATCTATATCAGCACAGATGACAGTTTTCATAATTTGGGTTTTTGTGCAATGTTAAGAAAAGCACGCTATCAACGTGGGAGGGAAGGAAGTGGTGAGATCATTATCGATAACCAGTAAGTTTCATCCATGTGAGGACATGCATCTATTTGGCATTAACCTTCAGACATCACTGAATTGTCTACAAGGTCCAGTGCTTAACATTTTCATTCTGTAAGTATTACATGGCTTTCATCTCTAGAAAAAATAGAGTCTGATTTTTAAAAATACATGCGTTTGTTTAAACAAGGGAGATCATTTGTTTTGATTCCAACGTAAATCAACTTGCTTCAAGTGTTTTCTTGAATCAAATGTCACATTCTTCATACTTGTGGACTGATCCACCTTATTTCATTTTTTATTTAGTTTTTTTCAACTAAATTTATGACACAGAAGGGTGCCTTTCAAAATAAATGAATATGTCGCACTATTGCTAGATTTTTTTTTTTTTTTCACTTTTTACCTAAGAAAAATCAGATTTAAAAATTCAGTATGTAATTAAATTGCCAGTTGAGTTTTGCAGTGATCATATCAATTGGCCCCACAATTAGTTTTTGTAATTGCTGACTGTAATTTTTTCCCATTTTATTTATTTATTTTTTTAAAGCTTATTAGTGAATATTTCATAGCTATTTTTTCAATCTTTAGTTTTTGATTTTTAAGAAATTCCCTGTGGGGAGAATCTAGAGGTTCAGAGGCAGGAAAATGGTAATATCATGCAGGCATTGTGGAGACAAAGCAAATATTGCTTACAGATTAATATCTGTGACACCAGTTTTGTTAGCATACGTTAAAATAATACCATTCTCAGAAAATGCCACCTAGTTGAAAGAGCACGTGCTGCCATACTCTTTACTTTAGGCACATTTGCAGTTTCACAGTGAGTGCAGCAATACAGTAAGCTTCAATTCTTAGATTATGAACGTGACAAGCAACCAGTAGTAAACATATCAAGAGTCAGAGATTTAGTACTTTGACAATATTTGTGTGATCCTCAAAGGATTAGCTGTAATGCAAAATTCTCAGGTAAAGAAACATAGTAAGGATCAAATATTTTTCATGAAACAAGAATGATTTCGGAGCAAGAAAGATAGAAGAGTTGATTCATTTGGAGATTTTTACAGGAATATTTAGATTACAATAAACTTGATTACAGTCAAACTTGTTACAATCTTGGTAATTTTATGATGTTTTTGCACCATCTAGTAGCTGTTACCATCCACTTCTGTGTACAGACTCAAGAGGTCAGGAGTTATAAGCTAAATTTTAATTTGTCATAGTTAGAGGCAGTGTTTTTACATCACAACACAGGTTTGGTTTACATATAAGGTTAGAAATGTTTGAATGAGCTACAAGACATATTAGGTAAAGGAACAGCCATAGGAAATAAGGCAACAGTGTTGGTTAAGTTACTTTCAAAATGTAATATTTTACATTTTATTTATTACTGACATTTAAAAGTAATGTTACCTTACAATACTATTTTTTG
Organism: Neoniphon sammara; assembly: GCA_900302535.1. NCBI lineage: Eukaryota > Metazoa > Chordata > Actinopteri > Holocentriformes > Holocentridae > Neoniphon > Neoniphon sammara. The sequence goes on along the minus strand of OMKZ01039258.1, from coordinate 15,265 downwards.
TCTGAAGGAATGCATTACTTATTAAACTACTATATTACTACAAACATAGGCATAGAAGTGGTAAGGCTTTCTACTCTGACATTATTGCAGCTCATTCCTTACGTTGTTTTCCACTTTTCAGAACAGAAACTCTTCGCCATGAACAGGAGAGTGTTTACCAGCCTATTGCTCCTCTTACCTGGTTTCCTGGTGTCATGTGACAATGGCTTTGAACACATCTGTGCCATAGAGGGACAAAGAACATATCTCTCTTACAGTTTTGTACCAGTGGCATTCTCAGAATGGCACTGGTACAACAGAAACAACTCCTGGAAATGGAATAGCAAGATGATGCCTGATGACCTCCTGGACGACCTTGACTACGAAGGTCGCGTGGATGTCAGCCTATTGAAAAGAGCACGATTGAGCTTTGCATATTATAGAATCACGGATACCAAAAAGAGTGATGCAGCTGATTATTGCATCTATATGTACAAGAAAAATGATCCAAATGTGGGATCAAAAGTTTGTAAAATAAGACTTTCGGTCACAGATGTGCAGGTATTGTTGAGTCCTCCTGTGGTGAATAAAGGACAGAAGCTAACAATGACCTGCAAAACCACTTGCAATGCAGGTCAGAATTACACATGGTTCAAGGGCAAAGATATTATTCAAAAAAACAGCTCCAATACTCTCGTCATAGACCCAGTTCGCAGTGAAAATGCAGGACGCTACTCCTGTGCTGTATCCAAATTTGAAGATTACAGCTCCCCTGAGGTTTGCCTCTTTGGGGCCTGCGCCGGTTCAAGCAAGTACCTCAGGCCGATCTGTGCCCTTCTCGGGAGTTCGGTGGACTTGCCATGCACTTACAAAACCCTGAGAGGCAATACTAAAATGAAATACTGGACACGGTTGGATAAAAAAAATATTGTTGATTTGAGGCGTGACCCAGCATATAAAGGACGAGTGGAATACCGCGGGAATAACACCCACTGCACCCTGAGGATCGCCAACCTGAACACACATGACTCAGGCACCTACAAGTTTAGAATGAAAGTTGATGACAATTTTTACACCTCATCCAGCCCTTCCATATCTCTACAAGTCAGGGAATTACATATGCACGTGAAGGACACCTTTCCAGATGAGGGGCAGGACGTGTGGATCCACTGCCACACCAACTGCACACATCCTATGCTGGGAAACCAGACCCTCATTTGGTACAAGGACGGGAAACCTCTCATGACCCCAGGGACACATGGTGACCACTTGCTTCTCAAGTCGATTACTAAGCATCATGAAGGGAGCTACTCCTGCGCAGTGGTCGGCTTTGAGGATTTCCTTGCCAAGCCAGTGACCCTCAAAGTTAAAATATACAGGCCAGATTTGCACATCATTTTTACATTCGTGCTGCTAACAATAGCACTGCTGGCAATTACTGCTTTCATAGTTCTTCTGTATTGCACACTGAAGCGCCGATACAGAAGAAAAATGGAAACCGTAGTGCAAACACAGAGTGCCGAGGTCTATGCCAGGTACAGTGTTAAAGTAGGGAATGAGGCAAGGAAGGAAGGAAAGAGGAAGAGGAGCTCTGCTGTAGCTGCGTCTGTTTTTGTTGAACAGATATACGCAGACCCCGATGAGTTAGAGTCCGCATATGTTACAGTTTATCCCAGCGTCCCGGGAAGTCCAGAGTGCGAGGACATTAGACAAGAGGACACATACGTTACAGTTTACGAGGACGTCAGACAAGAGGACACATACGTTACAGTTTATCCCAGCGTCCCGGGAAGTCCATTGTATGAGAACGTCAGACCACAGCAACAAACACAGAGTCTAGACTGAGGTGGACACAATGCAGATGCATCAAATCAGCATGATTTGTGTCTTAGCTCTGTTGCAGTCCATTGGCATAACTTTTGGAAAATAGATTATGTAATATGCAGCTGTGCATGTGTCTTTTGTTACCAAACAGGATTTACATCAAGTTTTACTGTACGATTTTTGTTTTTAAATAACCGAAGGAGGTGAGGACAGGAACTATTTTAGCTTCTGTAGTTATCAGACTGCTGCAAAATGCATTTTCAGAAATTACACCCACACATTTTTCATATTAGTAAATATCTAAAATGTAAGCAATAGCTTACAGCAATTCCCATTAAACTCTCATATTATTTCATATTATATTATATATAGAAATGATTGAATGGAGTTTCTGATAGAGAGCCTTTTTGTTAGATTTGCTTGTGTTAACATCCAGTATGGTATTTGCACCATATTTTTTGTCAGTACATTGGACATACTTAAAAACTATGTTGTTGTTGTTTTTTTTAAGCTTATTTTTGATACTATTTGAGCTAATTAATGCATGTACTTTATAAAAATAAAACGGTAATAGATCATTTGCTCATACAGTCTCCAAGGCTGCATGTTTGTGGTCGTGGGTTTATCTGTTTTTGGTTTTCTGTCCTTTAACTTCACCTGGGCACTTTTTTTCATTTCTAGACTAATTGTGCACATTAAACAACCAGACAAAAATAGCCTTTCAAGGTAATATATTATTTAAAAAAAGCTTCTGTCAGACTAGTCAGTGTAGATATTACTTTTTATTTGTGCAAAAAATGGAGCAGAGGAAGAACAGTTAGTTGTGGACAGTGCGGATATGTTGTGAAAATGTTTGCTAGTTTGCTACCACAGTTTATGTGTAAGGTATATTTTTACAATAATGTGGTAGTTAAAGTTGGATACAGGCTAAGTTATTAAATGAGTGCATCTTTCTTTTAGAATTGGGTGCCATCTTTTTGTAGCGTAGCCACACCTGTATTATTCTCATTTGTCTTTACATCCCATTCCTCTCACTCCTCTGGTAGCTACAGCGGCCTCAGCAGTGGGCTGAGAGCTGCGGCAAGGCGGCTTCGCCCTCATTAGCAGCCTGCGCTCTCTGCCTGCTGGTCGTCTCACTGGGGAAAAACAAGAAGAGGACGGCCCTTCCTCCAAAGCAGCTCCAGTGCAAGTCTCTCCGTCCCTGACCTCGTCCTTGTCTTCTCAAGCTTGACCGAGAGCTGCGACAAAAATGTCAGTGATATGAAGTGCCAGACGGGCCTCGGCTCTCTCTGTGGGTTCTGGGCCCTACTCTCCGCTCATTAGGAGGCATAACATGATTTCACCCTTCTCCCCAGATCAAATAAGGGCTGAGTGATGATAGCCTCAGTGACCTCCAGTCTCCTAATGAACCTAACAGGACAGCAGCCCGCCTTCACTCTCTCTGTATCTGACATCACTTTTCTGGTCTGAGGAATACTGTATGTATAAGTGAGTTTGTGTCGTTTGTTATCCGAACTAATTCCAAAACAAAAAAGTGAAATAAATAAATAAATAAATAAATAAAAGAAAAAATACAGGCTAAACATAAATAAATACAGCCTAAATATAGGTTCTTATCACAAGTTTGTATTTTTGCCCCACTGGGATGTGAGGTCTTGTCCGTCACCATATCAGTGAGCAGTTCGGTCCAGAGGGGCATATCTCAAAAATCTCAAAATCGATTTGGTGGATCGCCATTAAATTTGCTGACAGCATTCATATTGGTTAGAGAATGAAAACTGTCAATTTTGGTGACCCTTTGACCTTCCCTGTAGCCCCACCAATGGGCCCAGTGGGACACATGTGTTCTAATTAATGTGCTTGTTAGACTGTTGAAACAGCACAAAGCAGCTTTGCACTTTTTTCCAGTCATCATTTTCTGTGTGCTGAAAAGAGTCCCTACTTGCAACAGTATTTAGGCTTCAAAAGACCATATTATCAAATAAATAAACAAATAAACAAATAAATTTAAAAAATGAAATAAAATAGAACAGTGTCACATGTTACATGCTCTATGCAAGGTACAGTTACACAAACGCACAGGGCAGCTCATGTCCTTGTGTAGGGGAATATGCAGCTGGAAATTTGTAATGCAGTGCAAACATCTGTTGCAATGTCACCCTTTTCAGGCAATTGCTGGCAAAGAGCAACTACCAAAGAAGAAGAAGACATAATTTTGCTTGTTCCTGTGTAAACAAATGGCAACGTGGCAGATTTAATCTGGCAGAATTAATTCGTACCACTTTTTTTTGCCAAACTTGTGGCAGTGATGGAGCATCACATACACGCTCCTTCATGGCAGCCATTTTTAAACCTCCCTCTACAGCATCACACTGCCTTTGTTTCCCCTGTATGGAAAAGCTATTTCTAACCTCAGACTGGGCCAACGGAAACTGATCTACATGCATGTACTATGTAAGCAAACAGGTTGCGTCGGTCAGGAGTTTGTGTATGTAACACAGCTGTAATGCATGAGCAGGTCGGGGTTCAATCCTTTCTGCCACCATGGCAGGAAGACACACAGCCAATGTTGAACCTGGGATTTTTCCATTATAGGACACACACTCGGCACATAAGACCTTAAGTTTTACCAGCCCAAACTGCAGCTCTCAATTTGACATGGAGCCATAATGAAATCTCAGAAACAAAAATGACCTGTCCTTAGTCAAACATGTCTAATTTTGTGTGTATTTTATTTGATGGGGAGAAAAAGCTGCACCAGAACAGCTTTATAATTCTTCACAGCCTCATGCTGTCTTCCTCTTTTTGACCATACAAAAACATGTTTATCTGATATGACTGTTTGCAACTGTCATGCCTGTTGTGAAATCTGTCTTTCAGCAATATGAGCTGATGAGTAAACAGGGGGAAGTTACACTTTAAAAAAATTACTGTGAAGATATGTCACAGAGATTGTTGTCAGTGTAACTTTGTATATATTTTTATTCTTTGCACCACAGAGGGATCGATTACATGCAGTGGTGCACATATTCTGGTTACCAAACAACAAATAATAAGAGGATATGCCATCATATGTCAAGATATTAATGAGCTGGAGAGGCCACAGTGCCAGAACACCTAGAGGATTTGACAGGTATTTTTTTTTGGCAAACAGACTGACACAAGAGGAACTATTATTTATCTCATTTAACCAAGTGGCATCAGGAAAAGGAAATGTGTAAAGGAGGGGATCTAAGTGTGCATGGGCACTGTCATGTAGTCAAACTGAAAGCTCTGTAGGCCTAAAGAGAAACGGCCTAGAACAAATAGGCCTAAATTTCCAATTATATTATAGCTTTTTATTAATTACCAGATGATATGGTCCTGCATAATTGCATTGTTCTTTTCATTTGGCCATTGGCAAAAACGCAGACATGGGTATAATAGGCTAGTCTGTGTTTTTGCAGTTTTTAATTTGATTTCAATATTAAGTGCTGCGATCTGGAAAACGCTTTGAGGCCCAAGAGGTTGCCTGTGCTGAAAACAATTTGAGTTAGGGCTAAATAAGAAGAAGCTGTTGTCTTTATAGTGGGTGAATGAATGAATGAATGAATGCAAGCCAAATCAAGAACACACAGTAGCTGCTGTACAGATCCCACTGCCTCCAGACACTGTAGTAGAAAAAAATAAAATAAAATAAAGAAATGTGCAAGTCAGAAACCCAAGATGTCAGTGGAAGATGTCATGTCTTTTTGGAGAAACAAATCCCTCAAGCCCTCGAAAAGAGCACTGCATGAGCAAATGGCCTCCTTCATCATCATTTTAAGTGTAAAATACTTCAGTTTTAAGACTATTCCAGCAAGGCTGGCCTCATCTGTTCTGGATTTATCCTCCACTAGTGCTGCATCAAACACTGCAGCCTATTCTTCATTGTATCTTTCAAAGCAATACTTGGGAATACAACAAAATATTAATTTTCCTGACAGTTGCTCCTCTCAGACGTGCAGCAGGGAAGCAGAGAGCTTGCAGCAAACTGTGGGACTCCTACAGCGGCTACATCTGTACTGTGACTCCAACTTTATGTGACACCTTCACTCAAAAAATGATTTTAGCAAAACCAAGTTAAAGCATTAATGGAACTTTTTAAATTATTGAGGGCAAATTAAACCCATGGTCGAACAACACATAATAACATAACACATAACACTTTATTTTACTTTAAACACTTTTTTATTCTTTTACTTTTAGACTTTATCCTTGATATTTATCTGTTGGTAAAATCTTTTTTTTTTTTTTTTTTCAGGAAATTGAAATTTTAGACTCTGTCTCACACCTGTGGCCCACACAGGTTTCCTGCAAGGCCACCCAAACTGTGATTAAAAATTAACCATTTCCATTAATGCAATATGAGGCCACAGCATGCAAACAAAGCCAAACCTCTGCCAGGTCCCAGATTGATCATTTTAATTAAGGTTTGGCTCAGGGACAAAGGCGACTCCATGCATCACGGGGTGACTGGTTATGGATTATCCGTGTACAAGGCTTTCTTGTGGCTGACGATGTGAATGGAAACTCTCCGTCATCCGGGCTTCAGCCCACCATGATGCTGACACAGTTGGGCGAGCTGTACAGTGTAGACATGCTGAGCCACTTCAACAGCTTTCCTGTCACCTCTGTCATGACTTGATCCCACGTGAAGTTCAATCAAATCTGGAATCTGCAAAACGTGTTTGTGTAACAGGCTCACCTTGTAAAACATATTTTTATAGACGGTCTTTTACATATTTTGTTTTCATCAGTTTTATCCTTATTGTACCTATTCCTCAGTAACCCAGTTTTTAATTCCTAAAAAGTTATGATGTTTTTTTTTTTCCCTGCATGCCAGAACTATTTCTGGCTCCTTCTGGGATTTAACCATAATGAGTCTGCTCTGATCAAACATTTTATTTATTCTCACCATCAGGGGCTTCATGTCCTACTGAGTCAGACTGCAGTGCAGCGAGAGCCTCTCTGATTTCACATCGCCATGTCTGAGTGACGGAGGCAGGTTCCTTCAATCAGGAAATCTAAAAAAAAAAAAAAAAAAAAAAAAAAGAGACTTA
>OMKZ01039246.1:0-13008 GCA_900302535.1 Neoniphon sammara | reverse complement strand
AACTGGTCTGACCACAATAGTCATGAGCGCACACATGATTAAATGGTACACAGGGACCAGGAGAAATAGCTGTGGTCGGTGGCTTGGCCGGGAGGCCGGGGGTTGAGGCAGGGGGACAGACTCTTGCTTTTAATCACAGAGGGAGATAATGGCTGCCATACGCCACCGCCACCGACTTTGTTTTTTTCCCACAATCCAGCCCGCCAGGACAGCCTCTCCATCGGCTATGGCAGTAATGTCCGATTCTCTTCCGCCTCGTTGTTTTTTTTTTGTTTGTTTGTTTTTCTTTTTGCAAATCCACTTCTTAAACAAGGTCTGCAGATTGAGGGCTGATCTTCAAACAGATTCCGTGCAAATTGCTGAAGTTGGATGTCGGATTGCCCACTAATGAGTGTTTTTCGTGTTGAGATGGGGCTCAGGTCTGTTTGAGCTGGTTAAGAGCACATTGCCCCTCACTAGTCACAATAACGGCGCTGTATGCCGTAGCAGAGAGTCACGAAATATCATTGTGACTTAATGACAATTTCACTGTTATCAAGAACAGACAAATGATCAAGCTTTATGTATAGTGGAAATACTACCTGGGCTGTACTATGCATATTAGTGAATTCAATCTACAACTGGAGGTTTTAATCATTCAAGACACACGTAAATTTTTTTTTCAAGTTGAATCTGTGTAATCCAGAAAAAATCTGTGGTGTTGTTAACAGCTGCTAATCTCATCACTATGGCTAGATTGCATTTTTTTTTTCAGTTAATTGTAACAGCATTAGTCTTCATAATATCAATTCCCTCCTCTTTTGCCCCTTTCACTGTTCTTTGGCTCCACCCACTGAGGTTTACTTCAACCAATGAGATCATTCCTGTCTCCGGACTAGCTCTGCGGCAAGAAATATGTGCATCACCGAAAAACTCTGAGCTGCTTTTTGAACTTTTGAAAGCCTGAGGTACTTCATTACCCAGAAATTCTTTGAGGTGATGTCACCAAATTAAATGTCTTCAGTTTTGATTCAACTCTCGATTTGACTTCCTACTAGTAACGATACCTGACACCAGAATTTAATGTGGGCCAGTCAGGTGAATCTATGGTGTCTTATCTAGTGGGGATGGGACATTTTTTTCTGTTAGAGCCCCATTTGTTAAGGCAGATGGATTTTTACCCCAAAAAACCTGGACCACTGCATTATATACAGATAGATAGCTTTATTTATCTCAGAAGGGAAATTCCGTTGTTGCAGCAGCAATTCACATACATGACAAAAACACACACATAACTTACATAACTTTCTTGTAAAATCTATTTATACAAAAACTACTACATTAAATAAAAAAGATGAATAAAAATAGAAAATATTAAGTGTGAATACAAGTATTACAAAGTATATATTCTAAAGATACTGTGTACTAAAAGATAAGTAGAATAGAAAAGTAATAAAAATAGGGAAAAAAAATGTAGCAAAAATTGGAAAAACTAGACTAACATTTGGAAAAAGTAAACATAGCATTGCAACTGCAATTGCAACTTTGAAACTGTGCAACATTGTGTCATTCCAGTATACTGATGGTGCAAAATAATTTGACAGCTATCACATTTTGCAGCCCCATAATCGGTAGGCGCACTGAGACTCTCTCCATGTTTCTTGTTTCTTCTTTCCTCCATGCTTTATTGACACCAGAGTCCCTTCAACACTGTTAAACTGAGAGGTGCAGTACACCTCGCTGAGGAAGTCGATTACGCAACAGCCATCAGTTTGCAAGCCCGCTCCAAAATTGATAGCGCTCCCTGACACTTAATTAACTTATTATATTCCACTTAATTTCTGATAACAAATTAGCGGCCGTTCGTCCCTTTGAAGAACATATAGTGCTCTGCCGAGTGACACGATTACACTCATTGACAGCATGGTTGGTGGGGGAGGTGTAGGAGCAACATGTAAGGTCATTATTAGGGATGCTCTTGAAGTTAATGGGAGCGTGGTGTATCGCAGTGCTCAACACCGGTGCTCATGACAGAGGACATAAACGCAGAAATAGTAATGGGGCTCAGGAAGGCAAACAAAACAAACTGCTAACCTGTAACAAGCCCTGAATCAAAACCACTTTATTTGTCAAGCACTAATGGGGACTGTAGATACATTTAAATTTACACTCTTTAAACCATACATTTATACAGCCAGCATTCTACCATGCAGTGCATTCAGCCTTTGTGGCATGCACCTGGTTGTATCACATCATAGAAATACTTACAAAGATGAAAATACTTGTTTTTGGTGATTGTTTTAGGACTTTTTATTTTGATTGTGTGGAGGGTTTTTTCAGATTTTTTTTTTTCCTAGTAAACTTGTGGGAACTGGTAAAAATGGCAAGCCAATAAAAACATGGTACTAAAGAGGCACTTAAGAATTAACAAAGAATAGGGGTTTTATAAGTATGTCCTTAAGAAAGAGTCATATATAATCTTTTCCTGTAATAATACAGGAATTTGTCATAATAAGAAAAACATGGGCTCAAAAGTTAGAACAAAAGAAATATAGATTCCAGTTTTTAGCGATATACCTTTAATATCAGCAAAATAAGCACTAAATAAAACCTTTTTCAATGTATCATGATCATAAAACTAATAGTTTCATTTAAAATGCACCTATTTATGCTTGAAGTAGACTTTGTGCTCTTCTGACAGCATGCAAACCAAATGCTCAGGACAAATGGAAACTATAATAGCGCGGGTCAAATGAAAAACAAAATGACTCAACTTCCACCTGTAGGCTGAATAAAACTCCAACTCACAGTTGTCTGAGTCCTCCCTCTCTGCCTGCTGTAAACATCGCCTCCAATTTATGCTCAGAAATGTGGGTGCTCTGTTAATCTGGCCGTTTAACTTTGCAAATGTGCAAATTCTCACAAATACTGCAAGGCTTGGTTAACTTCGCATTAATTATTGTGATTGCAAAATTGCAAATTCCTGGAGGTGCTCAATGCGGCATGAGGAGCGTGACAGAGCTCCTGGGGCTTTGTAATGTACTGTAGAAATACTTTTGTTATATTTACCTTAAACTGTCATGATGAAATGAAGAAAAAAAAATTGGCACCTACTATGTTCCCTTTGATTCTAAAATTAAGAGCAGTCGTGGAGTGGGATTTTTCTCGTATGTTATTCTCAACATGATGACATTGGCTTCCTGATTTTCCTGGACAATAACTGTGCGGATACACATTAATAATGTAATTTGTGGCACAGCGTACACTACATATACAATCCAGTGGCTGGAATCACTGGGCTTACTGTATCTGGGCCCAGTTTCCAAACATAATATGAGCTGGAACAGACTGAACACAACATGGAGGTCACTAATAGGAAGTGTGAGATATGAGCAAAAAATGCTGAAATTCCAGGCTTGTGTGTGTTTGCATGTATCCAGTAATACTGTCAAAATGTATTCCCACCTAAAATGAATTACAGTTACTACAGTTACTGATCACGCTTACTTACACAGGTACATCGGCACGTCTGAAATGAGATGAGAAAATGAGAGGACAAAAAGGTGATCACTGCAATGTAGCCATGCCTGCTAGTTCGCATGCACACACAGACAACCACACACATAAACACCGGTGTAATGAGGCAAGATAAGAGCCCAGTGATAGTGTCTGGCTTCCTGGTTTGACTTCTACTTCTAACCTCTATATGTTCTGGGTATATAAGGCCTTCAAAAAAAAAAAAAAAAGTATTAAGGCTTTACAGTTGTTAGAGGTTTTTCACCATACTGCAAAAATGTTCACTTTCTCTCATCTTCAGTTTTCGAATCTTGCTTTTCTTTATAGAAGGTCAAAAATCTGCCAGTGTAATGAGATAATCCCGCTTGTTTCCAATGTTAATCAGCTTGTTTCCAGCATTTTCTTCAATCAAGCGTAATTTTCCTCATCCTAGTGCCTTCTGCCTTGTTTCAACATATTTATACTTGTTCCCAGAAAAAAATCCTGAAACAAGTGAAACTGCATTGGAAACAAGTGAGATTATCTCATCCGGCGGACAGATTTTTGACCTTTTTAGGTGGAAAAAAAGGATGATTTTAATAGTAAGTATGGCACTAAAGGACTTAACACTGATCATTTATGCAGGGCAGACGTGTTTACGTTCTTTGTTTAAGCACCTTGTTTGGAGGGAAGTTCATGTAGAATTGCTTATTTTGTAGGTTTGCGCTGCGAGGAAATCTTCAGAAAAAGGTTAGTAGTACAATCTGCTTCACTGAAGACAGTTGGCCTTCGTGTCTCTTATCAGTTAATTTACTGGTGCCTTTTTCCTATTCTGTCCACTTATAGTTTCACAACTTTTCCATCAGAAATGACTTACCAGCTTTGTTTCTTTATTGCGGATTTTAAATTTATCTTAAATCCAAATTCAAGTAGCATTAAAAAAAAGGGTGTAAAAGTCTTAAAAGTTGGCTCTCAGAAACCTGCAGATCCCTGACTATTGTGTAATGATTTTTCAGCTTTGCTAAATTATGAGATCTCTCTCTCTCTCTCTCTCTCTCTCACACACACACACACACACACACACAGGGTGGGGGTGGTGAGGTAAGCAGAGAGATCGCAGAGAGAGAGAGAGGAGAGGGGTGAGAGACCTCCATCATGTACTGAGGTTAACAGTCATACAGATGGCAGCGGCTGATAGCAAAGCATTGGCAGCATTTGAAACAGAAGTGTCTCAAAATCCTGGTATTCACTTCCTATGTCTCATGACTTACAGACAAAGGAGTCTTGCTAGGTGCAAAATGCACACAAACAGACCTAGAGATGGGAAACGTTATTTTCTCTATAATGAGAGATATAATCAACTTAAATTAGCGACATATATCGTGAAGACAATACCCTCCTATACAGGTTGAGGTTAGCACAGGTTGAACTTCAACACATTACTTGGCAACGTTTTATCATGTTCCATCTGAACACTGCACTCTGTTACATACCTTCTTCAAGTGTCCCTTAAGTTCAACGGGAAATGAGTTTGAAGATAAATACCTCCATTATAAGGCAGCTTAATGAATATACAAATGACCTCAGTTAATCTTTCACAATCCCTTTTACAAGAGAGAACTTTTTTTTTTTGCTAAGAATAAAAGAACATATGCTTGTGACATAAAATATAGACGTTATAAAACAAACTGTCAAAGGTGAAGAAAAAAGCAATGCATTGAGGTGGTTGAAGCTATTTCAGAAACAGTAGAGATATGAGTTTGTTGTCAATCAGAGAAAAATATCCTAAACTGACTTGCAGCTACTTTTCTGTGATTGAGAGAACATCAGTACTCTCAGTGTAAAACTCTTTGCACCATCTCTCGTCAAAAATCTTAAGATGGGTTTGACATGCCTTGCTGTATGTCTGTTTTAACAATTTTAAGGTATTAGACTGGGTTTTATATTTTAAATATTAAGTTAAACTATTTTTTTGTTGTCATTGGCCACCAGATTTCCTTGTGTTCTTGATTCTGTAACAACGTGATTTCTTTCCGTGAAAAGCAGCTCTCTCTGGCAAGTGCAAAATGAATAAGATGTTGATGGCAGCCGTTCAAAACTCCCCAGTTTACCACAGTTTTTGTTTAATGGACTATACATCTCAAAAACAATGCCTGAAGATCGGTTGTGTCCATTTTTGAAGTTGATTGAATGATGTGAATTCATTTTATTATGGTGTTTTCTCTTTAATTTCTATTACCGCAAGGTAATTAGCACTTGCTAGCTAGCTAGGTTAACTCATAAAAATGTTGAGTACCTAATCAATCTCCATTCATCGATCTACGGTAAGTGACTGGGATTGGGGCAAACATCTTGTAAACATCAAAGTTAACGTTAATCCTTGACATTGTTACTGCAGCACAGTTCCACTAAATATGTTGTATGCGAGTCGACATGCGGGTGGCGAAGAAACGAAAACCATATATCAGCCCTCCACCTCAGAAGCAAAGCTTTTAAGAACAGCTGCCTCAAATTAAAGCGCTGCTAACAGTCGGACGGGGTACAGCAATTGTTTTAATATCGTCTCCTTTTGTTTTCATATAGAAATACCACATCATAGAGAGCGGCTTGCCTAATACCAAAGCAATAGTTATAGCCCCTATAATGCTTTAATTTTACTAGGGAACAACGTTCAATAAGCTTTTTAAGTGTAACAGTCCATAGCAGGGTTTCATTTGAAATGGCTAAATGTAGCTTGTGCTTTCCATCTTGTATATCTGGGAGGCTGTTCAAAGCTTTATTCAAGTTCCCTATTCTACACTAAGCAGCAGTCCAAATTCACTAATGTTTTAGCCTTGTCTGGGAATGGGAAAAACCAACTGGTCCTCTTATCTAATGTGATTTATTTTCAGCCATTTATTAGGAGTATCTGACTCAAGGCTTGACGAGGGATAAAACAGTGATGCACAACGTTGGCCCACTCCACATTTTTACGGATGAAATTATAAGATGAGTGCAATGAATTAAAGAGCGACGGGTGATTTAGAGGGAGACGGCACAGTGGGAGGTGAGTGTGTGTGAGACAGCCATTAGATCACAGCCATATCAAACACATTTTGAAGTTTGATCATTTTTGTTCAGTCAATCATTTCTCCGCTTGTTTATTTCTTGGAGTCGATGCCCGCACATGTAGACACACATGCTCTTAGACATGTACAGGCACACACACTCTCTCTCTCTCTCTCTCTCACACACACACACACACTGCAGGTTGACTTTCCATTTCGGCATGTCTGGCTGTAAGCCCTCACTCTGGGACAGCCATATCTCTTTCCTGGCACTGCTGTCCTTGGCGCTGGCTGCCAGGCCGGGACTGGCAAAACCCTAAAAAGCTGGGGCCCGATGCATCTTTTACAGTTTACAGGAATGTGTCAGCAGTAATCTCTTGGCGGCCATCTTTGGAAATTCAAACCGACACACTAATGAAAGCATTGTGATGCTCCGTGGCAGAGAGAGCCTGCTCTAATTGTATCTATTTAAAGCAGCTGTTTTCATGGCTCTCTGACTCGGCTGTGGCCCGAATTCATCTCCAGTGACTTCATCGGCCGTGCTGGGTGTCGATTTATTAGAAACTTGCCATCGCTTTTTAAGTAAACAGAGGTGGCCAAGAACGAGCTTTAATCACCCTCTGTGTGCTGCCCAAAGAGGCCGTTTGGTTTCAATTAGGTCAGGGCAAGTTGGATTTCTCCGCTGTCGGATAATCTCTCCCTCATCCCTGAGTCTTTTACAGCCGCTGCCAGCGAGCATTGCTGGAGCGGTGCATGAAATCGAATTTGAACGCTGACCCTCTGGAAAATGGAAGCCGGTGAAAGGGGACTTTGTGGGAGTTCTATGGGGTGGGCGTCATGTTTTCAGCCTTTGTGCGCCCCCAAAGAGTGGATTTAGAGCCCCGTGCCGGCAAGCAGTGTAAAACCAGGCCGTAGGGGAGGCGTGCATGGCGCAGTGCACTCTGAGCTTACTGCTTGGATCGCTGTAATCCACCTCTGTACGGGCGCCAGAGTCTGACTGGCTGTTTATACCGACAGCTACAGTTTGTGGAGAACATGAGAAGGTCCCCGCTCCCATGAGGCTTGGACTATGGTTTATGTGAGAGAGTGTCTCGCAGGAAATTCTGTGGGTTTTTCCACAGAAATTCCCAAGCAATGACTGTCCTTACCCATGCTGTATATACACTGTAAATGACACACTGCTACCAGTTTTACAGGAACGCTAATGATATTAAGAAAATCGTGGACAATACAAGTCTATGAAACCATCAATCTTTAAATCAGTTTCCCTCCTTTGCTTCACATGATCCAGAGCACACTGGACAGGGGCTTTGATGTAATCTTCACCCCCAAACCCAATCATACCATTGGCTGTTCTTGGTGATCTTGGTCTATCAGACTGGTCCCCCTCAGACCACACATTGGGGTCGCCAACCCTATTGTTTCCAGGCCACAGACTTCTGTTGGATCCAAGGGTCAATCGATCATTTTGATTCATCTTGGCTACCAATCACAGATCAAAAGTGTTCCCGTGACATTACAAAAGGTTGTGGGTGATGCCAATAGTGGTGACAGAGCCTACAACCATTTTTTAAGTATCTATGATGTGTGTGGGGGGTGTGGGAAGTGAGTTTATGAGGAAATGCGTCTTTTTACCAATAATAGATTATATTTTGTGCTGAGATTCAATACAGGAACTATTTCCATGCCAAAAAAATTCAGGTATTTAGTGCTGCCTCCAGAATTTTATACCTGTCAAGGTGAAAAAGTTTATGAAATAGCATTTAGACTATCATGGAACACTAAAACTCGGCACAGAGCTCTTGAAACATACCATAACTAGTCAATGATGAGGGAAACTCTGGGATGGGAACAATGAAAAGAATAAATAAAATGTGCAAAGAAATCTTCATATCAGGTTTTCCAGACTTTCCGTGTCTGTGATCAGGGAGTAAACCTCTCCAATGTATAGGTCTAACCGTAATCTGAACTTTTGAAAAACAGCTTAATCAGTAAGATGTTGTTCTCCCCATGAAATTACTAAATGTCATCACTTAGCCACTGTTTCTGATCCTCAAGAAAAAATCTTGTAAAATGTAAGATCTCGATGGACAATAAAAAAGATAAAAAAAACAACAAAAGAAGTATTTTACCAGTGCAGTAGGACTTATAATCAGTTCATGACACCTGGAATAAGCATAATTATAACCCTTTCTTCCACTGGCATGTTCTATATGAAAACCTAAGACTTACAACCGCTTCTGACTCTCCAAGAGCCCGTCAAGTGCTGCTGGGATTGAAGCCCCGCGGCCTAAACGATAGCTCCCACCATGTCATTAGGGGCATGTGGAGAGGACCCCATGAAAGCACTGCCAAAAAATCTCCTTGAAGACGGAGGGAAAGAAAGGCAAGGGGTATTGATCCGTCTGTCCACGGATATGATACTTAAGCCCTGGTACTGAGAGCCGGAGAGCCCCCGGATCCATATCTCAAAGACTTTAATCCTGGCCCCTCTTACAGCTGGATTGGCCTTCACCTTAACCTCCCGACAACTGCTCCTGCAGATCAGCCATGGAAATTTTATTCTTCTCACAATCTGCTTCCCTGCTCCTCTCCCTCTCTTGCTTCGTTTTCGCCAGTCGGCGGTTATTAAAAGGGCTGCCCCGCGTTCCCATCCGAATTACGAGTGAGAGGTGAATTAATACCTGATCCTGGTTTTCATCATTTTCTGAAAAGTTCTTATCCTCCTTTTCTTGTAGTTGAAGTTGGAGGGGAACTTGTGGGAAGGTTGCATACATTACAGGTGAGCTGGTCACGTCAGCCTGGCACTGGTATGACTGGTACGAGACAAAGATTAAAGGCGCTACATGGTGCGTTTCAGCATCAATAAATCACTAAATTTTAGACATTCACGTAATTACCGTAAGCAAAGGAGACCATTTCTAAGAAGGCTGGCCACCTATGTTGCATTTTACATTGTGACACCAGGTCGGTGTTGGAGAGAAATGGATTGCTTCACTAAATTTGAGACATTAGCGTAATTACTGTAAGCAATGATCATCAGTGAGAAGACTGGCCACCTATGTTGCATTTTACAATGTGACACTTGGAGCTTGAGGGAAATGGATTGCTTTACAGCACCAAACAAGAACTTTATCTTGAAGAATTTACCTATTTTTTTCTTTCTCTAGATTATTATTGCAGCGAACATTTCAGCCAAATTCACCAGTACCCATTAACCCTTTTAATTACCTGCTAGGTCATTACATGATCTCCTACTGAAAAAAAAATTGTCTGCACTTGTCTAAAAATTAAAAAAAAAAAAAAGGCATCGTGCTTTTGCGTGACCAGAACATGTTTATTTTTGGATTATTCCTGAGTCAGTAAGTTGTTTAAATGCTGATGCAGGTTGAAGAGTTTGAATACAGGGTTTTCAGTATTAGATCATGACCTGTGTGCGCTAACCTGGTTATACTTCAATTCAGTCCAAACAAACTGCTATTACTGCTGCCAGAAATGTTAAACCAATCACTTCCCATTGCTGTAGAAGATCTTTCCCAGGAAAGACCTACCAGACACAAAAGCTTTCATGAACTGGATATAGGTTGACTCACTGTTGTGTTACAGCAATCCACAGTAAAGAGTAGCAAAACAGACATTTATTTATAGGAAAGTGTCATGGATTATTACTTTAAATGGTGTGATTCCCTTACCCAAAAGAACAACAGCTTCGGTTGCATCTGCAGGCAGTCGCCATGCAGTAATGAAGTCATAAGTCCTCTCATCTCTCTCTAACACACATTATAGCCGTCATTCCCAGTGTACACACACACACTCATCCTCCTGTGTTGTGTTGTGCATTGGGCGGTCTCAGGCAGATGCTGGAGTATAGGCCAGAGCATTAGGAGGCGGTCCAGGGCCGATGGACTGGGATGGCCAAATTGTATGTACAAATATGCGAGGAATTAATCTTCTCTGTAATGACTCTGAGGACCTGGGAGGCCTGCAAGGACCCAAGAGCTACATCCACGCAGGATAATTCAACCACGTCGAGTCATGATTGCTGAATAATTCAATTTTGCACCAACATGGAGGAAAAATAAGGAGATTTTTAAATACAGAAAACAAATCGGCATTAGACGTTTGGCTGCTGCAGCAAGGAGTGATAGGATACAGAAAAGTAAGAATAGAATTGTTTAAGCATAAACAACAAACAATTCCAATACTCAGGTGTATGAATTATTATTTATGGCAGTGACCTAGGAGAATATATAATACTTTGACTGTATGCGATTATGTGTTTTTTCATGGTGTGTTCCTTATCTACAGTCATTGTACTGTTCAGACAGGGTGATCAGTCATTCCCTACCCAGGGCCAGTGTTTAAATATTCATATGAAACCACACTGACATGTCTATTGTTCTGGCTGATAAATACGGCAGCCATATGAGGTCATCATTAGTGGACTGGGGGTCGCAACCCTGAACCCTCCTTGTTAGCGACTCATCTCCATAACAACCGATGCACACCTCATGAAACTTGAACATGACCCTTAGCATTGATGTGAGAGGTCAAAGGTCAAATCAGCAGCCATTAGAGCCACTTCCTGGTTATCTGTCAGCCTGCTTGCTCACGCTGACCTCTTTTTGTCCTAGATTTCCTAATTAAGACAAGCTGCAGATGGTACAGCAAGCAAAGCTATCCGCTATCATGCCAAGATGTCAATGGACATTAAATCATGAATGGGATTTCAATGGAAAACATGACCCATGAATTATGCTAAAAGCCACTAATTAAATTCTTTGTTTACACATATGTGCCAGCTTCTTTTGCTCTGTGCTTTTAATGGAGAGCAGTGGCATTATCAGGCTATTTGTCCATTTTTAGTGGCAAACAAATGACTTTCTATCACCTTCCTGCCCTGGCAAAAATTTTATATTATAACTAACTCAGCTAACTGCTACCGTTGCCTCCAAAATACTAAATTATACTACCAGAAAAATCCAGACTGATTCCAGCATTAGGGTTGGGTAAAACAAAAAATACTAAATAACTAAATTGATGTAGCATCCACAAAAAAAAAGAAAGAAAAAGTATTTTTTATGATTTAAGTCAAATAATTTAACATTCCGTGTTTGGTGTTTAAAGGGCAAGAAAGCAAACCAATCAAAACCAATAAGGTTTCTACAGTGCAGTGGAAAAAGAAGTAAAGTCATGTGTCTTTAACTTCGTTCGCTCACATTTAATAACCCTGAGTGCAGAGCATCATTTCACAAGCAGTTTACAGTGGAAATGACCCCCAGTGAAAATGAACTGATCATTGAGTCTTCTCTGCTCAGGAAAGGGATTAGCATCCATCTGGAGGGGCTGGCGGGGAGAAAGTCATGTTCAAAGACACCTGGATCAATCTCCGTTAATAAATCCCGCTTGATACAGCCAGGGGCCTCTTCCTCAATACATACTAATATCTCTAATGTCCACCCACCTTCAGTCTGCCGTGACTCTGTCATGCCGTCTCAGAAAATGTCCTTGCCTGTTGTTTTTTATTTTCTTTTTTTTTTTTTACTACCATACTAATTTGGAACCTTTTATTGTTCTCACAGGACATTAGGCCACTGACAATCAGAGTGCACAAAAGAGAGATATCAGTCAATAGTTTGTGATATGAAAGCGATTGTGCTGTGACCGCTGCTGCTGCTGGTAGGTAGTGTCAGCTCCAAGGTGAACAGTTCTCTATTTCCCATGAAGTTTTTATTTGCGTTCACGCATGCAACTTTTTCCTCAAATAAATGATCACACAAACTTGTCTATCGGCGCTGCCAAATGGTTTTGGTGCATGTTTTAATTACTTTGAGTCGTGTCCGTGACAGGCCACATTAACCATCAGGTGACCAAAAGTAAATGTTGAACAAAGTTTCACTTGCCAAATTTGCCAAATTGCTACAACCTGGCAATATGTTTAAGTTATTTTTATTTTATATATTGTCTTCTTCAAAGGGCTAGATTCTTGTCTTTTCTGATGACTTTTTTTTCCCCATCAAGAGGCCTTTGACATCTTGCCAGACAGTCATTGCAATAAAGAATTTGTTCTTATTTGATTTGCCTTGTTAAATAAAGCTTAGAAATAACTAACTAACTAAACAAATAAATTAACTTCTCTCTGGCAATAATTTTCTCTAATTTTCTCACTGCGAGCACGTGTGCATGTGCACCTGGGCTCAGATTTATTTATTTATCTTAAGGAATAGCTACATAATATCTGCATGCCATTTTTTTGTACAATTTAAGTGCTTACAAACACTAGCACAGGCCACAATGTGCGCATGTAATGCTGTGCGTGTCAAAACACTTCCAGCCCCCATAGAGTCTACACGCTAGTTTGCATGAGTGTGTGTATGTTTGTATGTCCATTAGTGCATGTGTGTGTGTGTGTGTGTGTGTGTGTGTGTGTGTGTGAGAGAGAGAGAGACAGAGAGAGAGAGATACACACCCTAAGGCTATAAGTCCC
>OMKZ01039232.1:5318-19452 GCA_900302535.1 Neoniphon sammara | reverse complement strand
ATACCCTTTTTCTGACTTACCCAGACTGAGACAAGATGTTCAATACCAATTTCATCTCCGTACGGCCACTGGTTCGGTTCCTATGGGTAGCATTTCGTGTTAGCTTAGCATAAAGACTTGAAGTCTACAGGGGTTAATAGGCTAGCTCTGTGCAAAAATAAATCTTATTTAACCTTATTTAGACAAAGTATCATGTGTATTTGAAATAGCTTCAGAGTTGCTGTAAGGTGGAGTTTTCCTTTAAGTCTGCATGGCTCTGATCGTCCACCTTACTGATAAATTATGTGCTTTTTCCATGAAACATGACGCATCAACATTATAGTACCTACAGCAATGGGAAGTGCATCACTCTGACTTGACGTATCAGTATTTTTACTCCGGACTCATACAGATTCTCATTACAACATCAAAATTCACAGGTGCAAAAGGTGGACAGAAAGGAAGTCTCGCCATTATGCACAGTGGCAACCAAACTAACTTTAGTAACCGGAGCGACAGCATCTGAAAAGATCTCTGCTAAAATTTAGGCGGCACACTCTCAGGGCTGTGGATGTACTCTCAGAGCATAGAGCACCAATTAGCATGACAATGACATCATTAATGGATCCTCAATCTGGCTGATTGCTTAATTAGGACCAGCAGAGGATAAGGGGTGAGGGCTAAATAAAGAGTCCCGTGTCCCTTGCTGGTATTGTCAATATAGGCCAGTCGTTGGCATACCAATCAAAGGTTCATCACATGGCACATTAAAAACAGTCCCTCACGCTCCCAATGAAGGCCAACTGATGGCTCATTATCCTGCAGCTGAAAATTGCAGCCATCCTGAACAGAATTTCAATTATGCACTTCTTAAAACACTCACCGGATTAAAGATGTTACAAAAGGCCACTCACTGCAATCAGGCGGACTGATTAGGTTTTCATATAGAGGATGAAAGCTGTGCTTCGAAATACATTGAATCTTTTTTTTTCTTCTTGCTCGGAAGCTGGTCCTTTTGTGTTCTCGTCTGCATTTACCTTGAGCCATTTCCACATTGAGCAGTGAATTTCAATAAGGAAGAGCAATACTCAAAAATGCACAGTTCTTAAACTCACTGGACATAGGGAGTGCATTATTATAACTTATTATTGAAATCATCAGATGTGTCCACAATGGAGTTGTGAAGTGGGTGGGGTTATATTAGGCAGCCAGGATTCTGCAATCCCATTAATTTTCCAAATGCAATGTTATGTGACTGCCCACATTGCCAGTTGAGTATTTAGTGTACTGTACTTAGTGTACTGAATGCTTGCTTGTTCCTACCAGACCAAGTGATGCCTATTTCATGGCTTTAGTCCAACATAAACACACAAAGAGAACAAAAATCCAAATTACTCTTTCTTACCACATAGTTTTTCACCTCACTTGGATTGATTGTTATATTTCACATTGCATACCATGTGATTATTTAATATATTTAATATAGGCTTCAACACAAAACTCAAAGGCAGCACTAGACAGAGCAACTTGAGACAATTGATGTGCAACTGTGCCCAAAGAGTTTCCACATGGAAAATTATGTGTGTGTGTGTGTGTGTGTGTGTGTGTGTGTGTGTGTGTGTGTGTGTGTTTGACAATAGATACATGTAACCATGTATCTATTTTTATTTTTCTAGTATTGTTTTGCTGCTCTATCTTGTAGGTTGTTAAAACAAATAATAACAGAACCTACCTGATGCCTTGCAGTATGTATGCAAACAAAACTCAACAAATATTAAAGAACAAAAAATGTTCTATTTCTATTTCTATTTCCATTTCTTACAGTATTGCTTATCTCATCATCATAACCAAAAGATTTTCTTGACCACCACATCAACTGAGCAAACCAAGTTCAATGCAAATGCAAAGGAAAACAACAAAGTGCTAAATTTTCCTCACATGGTATTTTGGCAGAGCAACATTTATATTAAAACAGCTTTGGAAATTGTTTTAAACCGGTATCTGCTATGGACGACTGTGGACGTCATCTCAACTACCATTTTGGAGTGGTGTGTTTTCAGTGTTGTTATATCAAGATATATTCAATGTCAAAATGGTTTCCGGGATCCTTTAGTTTTCGGTATTTTACCTAAGGGCTTTTCAGGTGTGGCAATAGAGGATCACAGAATGCCACTGCTATCACTGCCATGTAATTGTATTTTATGATACAGCCAATTAAAAATAATGATCTTGGATTAAGGTTTCTGGCCACTCGGGGGAACACCCACCATCACTAAAAAGGAAACCTGATTAGAATTCATCCTTAGCTGTCGCCTCATCTGGCCAGCTGCATAACAAAGGGTTGAACCAGTTTCATCATGTGGTATTTTCAGGCTCCTGCCACTTTTATCTTTTTTTTTTTTTTTTTTTCACAGCTCAACCTTTTCGGTAGGTCTGTGCTTCTGTACTTCAACCTTTTGCTTCTATAGCCCTGAAAGCTGCACAGCAAATAAAATAAAAGCTACTATAAACACACACACCTCTTTACAGTAGAGTCAAGACGGCTTGCTAGAATTATTTACTGCAGGATATGGACTGCGTCAAAGTGAAAACTCATATCCTGAGCACAGGTCTTGGGCTTGTATCTTCGCTGTTGCACCACCATCATGGTGCCATAAAACATTTCAGTAGAGAGGGTTTATGGGCTGGCCGGCGCTCTCAGCGGCCCTGGCCTCTCCTGGCTCCGGCAAAGCACTTTATGGCTGCTGCTATCCAAAGATATGACACAAAAACTCCTGACAAAACCCAGGGACTCGCTGACAGATGTCCCACTCTGTCTGTTGATTGTTCTCACCTGAAAGAGAGAGCAATCTGTCAAGATTAGAGAGCTGTTGATCATTCCAAGCTTAATGTGCAGTAGCGGATTGTGACTTTGGGGTTTTTTGTGTCAAAATCTGTGGTATGTTTTGTTAATAAAATTCTTGTTCTGCTTTTACCTTTGATGCTTAATAACTAGGTTCCTTATCAAAGCACATAAACATAAAGATGTCATATCTGCTTGGTCAGTTACAAGTTGGGGGGGCTTTGCTGGCGTAAGTGCAACTTGAAGACTTATAAAGAAGGAAGGAGGGGCAGTCTTTAAAGGAATACTCCAATGGTTTGGGCAAAATACCCTTTTCCCGACTTACCCAGACTGAGACAAGACGTTCGATACCATTTTCACCTCTGTATGTCCACTCGTTCGGGTCTGATGGGTAGCATTTCCTGTTAGCTTAACATAAAGACTTGAAGTCTACAGGAGTCATTAGCCTAGCTTTATCAAAGTTTTTTTCAAACATGTTGTTTCAGTCTGGGTAAGCTGGAAAAAGGCTATTTTGCCCAAAATGTTGGAGTATTCCTTTAAGAACTGATGGTCTACTGACTGAAAAATGTCCTGCTTGCATCCTTTTTTAGTTTTTGAAGGGTTTTCTTTTTTTGGCTACTTTTGTGCATGATGTAAATAGTCTTTTAGATTTTATCCTTTTTATGGCCTTATTTTTACTTTTGGACCCACATGCCTGAGACAATCCTCCTAAATCAGGACTTTTCCCCAGAGTGCAGGTACTCTTATATGCTCCGTTTAAGGAATGACAAAAGTAAGTCCTGTGACTGTACTTAGGATCTCTGCAGTGTAGATACAGTGCAACAACATGGAGATAGGTCTATACCTTTGACGGGGTGGGAGGAATGGGTGTGGCATTTTATAGTAATGTGAACTCAAGATACACAGGCCATACTGTACTATCTGCCACAACAGCCTACAGTCATTAAACTGAGTTGAACAAATATGACACTCGACACTAATATGAACCCTCCAAATTAATTTGTTGTGCAGCAACCCTGCGGATGCTCAAAATCCAAAACAGTAAATGATTTTTATTTTGCTATGAATTAATTTCTGATAAACTGATCTACACAAGAAAGCCTGCCTGAAAATGAAGACGTGACGAGTCGTCGTGTCATCGCATAATTCCTGTTGTTTATTTTCAAGCATCCAGAGAATAAAACTAAATCCCCTCAAGTCACCAAGACAAAATCTCAGCTGGTGCCTGTTGCACTGCTAATTAATTTAGCCTAACCGAACATCTTTATTCCGCCTTTCAGAGGTGGGGATTGCCTGATAACAGGAGAATTTTTGGGTGCCCTCAATGCCTGTCGAGGTGGAATAAATAATCAATGCATCTTCTTTTCCTCCCCTCCTCATCACATTCTTTCTCTTCCTGCTTCACTATTTGCAGAGGCGGAAGCTGGTAATATTCCTGCTGATGTTATCTGTGTTATTAGGGCTTCTGCCACTGGATAAACACATCAACATATGAAGAGTTCTGCACAATGGCGATGACTGATTTGTGATCAGTCCAACTATGATTGGATTCACATACACTGTTAGGAAGAACCTGGAAATAACCAGACGAAATGCAACATGCAGGAGGCAGACAGTTTCAGCATTAACCCAAATGAGCACCAAAAAAAAAAGATATTATGGAGTGGTAAAAATAACATTAAAGGCAAGATTTTTAGGTTAAAAATATACCTGAATTATCAGCCTAAATCACAAAGAGGAGCTGCAACAGACAAGAGCGCCCCAGCCACACTAATTGAGATGCTGTGGATTCATCCTGTTTCCCTAAAAGTAATTCCAGTTTCAGGGTGGTACAGACACATTTTGAAACCAAGGGATAAAATACAAACTCTTTCCTAAACAGCAGTGAGTGAGCACTCTGTCCAGAGAAAGCTGGACTCACTGTGTTCTTTTGCCTCTCTAGTCCCTTTGGTATAAAACATCACAAGCTAGTAAACATGAGCGTGCTGCTTGCAGAGTACTGACATCACATTGCAGGATTACTGAATATTTAAGTTCAAACTTTTCTCAAACAGTTAACTCTTGAAGGTTTTAGGGGTCACCAACATGCAAAGTTGCCTAGTGCAGCTTTAAATGTCCACTGTGGAAATTTAATTTCCTTCACAGCAGTTAAAGTAGAAGCTGAGCTGAGTACAAATGTGTTGGATTTTTTTAAATCACTTTTTTTTTTTCTAAATATTTTTTTTCTTAATATATTGTTCGTCACAAGGGCTCTGTGGTTCCTATTTTTTTTACAACGTTTCAATCTTCTTTTTATTGATTTTTTTTATTATTTATTTTTTTAAACTGACCCTAAAAGTAGTGTGATAATGCCTGATGTAGAAATGGCCGTATCCCAAAAACTGCAAGGAATTTTACCAAATGCTTGTTATTGTTGGATTTAGAACAAGAAGTTGAATTTCAAGAATTCTTTGATCGGGCATAAGCCTGCTATTTAGCATCTTAAATTAATGTTAAACTTACATAAAAAGGAAAAAAAATCTGTGGAGCATACAAAATTGAGTAGTTAGTCCTTTACTATGTTAACAGCTTTAAAATTTGTTTTGAACTGATATCTGAAAGACATATATGTCCTGATTTCATTAAACAATGCAGGTAGCAGGCGTGGACGACTACTGCCATCGTCCAACTTTGCTTTTGGTAGTAGGTTTTCAACACTGGTGTAGGTCCTCATACCAACATATATTCAAAATTCTTGCTGGGGACTGACTCGGATTCCTTCTGAGATGCAGGTCAAACTGTATTCTCATTCAAATGCTTAATGATATCATTGCTGCTCTCTGTTTGCCTATTGTATGGTTTTTCTATCGCCTACAGTATAACAGCTATTTCTTGGTGGCTGAATACAGAAGGCGGTTCAGTGACAGTGTGCCCCTCCACTTGTGTAACAAGTGAGCAGACAACAGATCTTCCTACTGACCCTTCTCTCCATCTCTCTGCCTCCCCTTCTTGGTGCTTATGAATATGAGACACCTCCTCGGCATTAGAGGCCACAGCAACATCAACCAGGAGGAGCAGAATAATGGCTCCCTCCTTTCCTTTCAGCCTATAGAAAAAGTCATTTGAAGCCGTGGGTCTTGAAGAGGCAGTTCAAACAGAGGCTGGCCATGGCCTGGTGTTTGCTCTCCTCCGTCTCCATCTTCTCCCCTCCTCTCCCAGGACATCAAGGGAGATTTACTCCAGCTTATCTATAAAGGGCCAGGATGAGCCTCGGCAACTGAGCGAAACAATTACTCACAGCTGCTCCCTATCTGTCCCACCGTGAGCAATTCCACTTCAGCAGTCGACGCCAACACTCGCATTCAGACGCACACCGACATGTCCACGTACACACCAGCCACCCAGCAGCCAACGTGCAATGCAGTCCTCACAAGCCAGTTAACCAGTTTCCCTTTTGACACACCAGGTCGCCCAATGTCATTGTTTCAACACTCACTTTTTGTGTCTAAAACAGCACTATATATATAGTCAAAATGGAGGGCGCAGAGGGGCTAGCCAGGGGTCCTTAAGGGGTTCCGGGTGTATTTGAGGGAGTTCCAGGAGCCCCTGAGGGGGTTTCATAGGCCCTTGACAGAGTTTCAGGGGATCCCCAACAAAAGGAGAAATAGTGCAGATTACATACAGGATTCGTACAAAGTCTTAGAGGTTTGGAAAATGCTTAACTTTAACTGTTCAGCATGTTTTCAAGGTTAGGAATATGCTTTAATTCAAATATACTCCTTGAAAAAATGCTTGATTTTCAACATAAACTGGTGTTTCACCTACACAATCATTCATGTAAAAATATATATTTTTAATATTTGAAATGATCCCATACTCTACAGCTGTTAAAAAATAAAGTGACAATATACATTGATTTCTGTGGGTATATAGGAATTCTGTAAATTTTATTTTTTCGCAGTGGCATTTAAATTAACAATTTAGATTAAATGATAAAGGTTTTGAGAGTCTGGAAATTTTGGTTTAGGTACCTTGAAAGTGCTCGAAAAGGGATTGAATTTTCTCAGAAGACTGTATGAACCCTGTAGAAGTCAAATCAACAGCAACTAAAATCTTCCTGTAAGTGTCTCTGAGACTAAATATATTATTAATTAGACTTTTATTTGAAACAGGTCGACAGTGAGCTGCCCCCAGTTCATGACTGTTACATATGAAAACAAGGAAATCCAATCTAAGAATAACAGTTTTAGCTTTCCCTGTGTTATAACCTATAACTACAGAATAAGAGGTTGCCCTTGACATGCTGTGCTCAGACTGTAGGGTTTGACTGATATGCATTTCTGAAGGCTGATACGGATACTGCTAGATTTATATTAAAGGTCTGAATGACATATTTATGCCTATATATTCAGTATAATTAATTTTAACAAAATCCAAGTATTCAGTGTCTCCAGCAAAATATTTATCTAGTCAGGATGAAAAAGTTTCTGAAACTGCATTTAGACCATCATGGGACTCTAACTTTCCATTGAAACCCAACTGTCCATTGAAAATCAAAGCTTTGCTAGAAGCAATTCAAGTTAAAGGAATACTTCAACATTTTGGACAAAATACCCTTTTTCAATGGACAAAGGAGACAAGATGTTCGATACCATTTTCACCTCTGTACGTCCACTGCTTCAGTTCCTATGGGTGGCATTCCATCTTAGCTTAGCATAAAGACTTGAAGTCTACAGGAGTCATTAGCCTAGCTCTGTCAAACTGTAAAAATAAACCTTACAGCAACTCCGAAGCTGTCTTATTTACACAGTGTAACATGTATTTGTTATACACATATTGGTATAAAAAAAAAAACAATGGTCGTTTTAGGAGAAGTTAGAGGTAGGAACTATAACCATTGAACACATGTATCCTTCCATCTGTGTTCAGAGTTTATAGTTCCTTCCATCTAACTTCTTCTAAAACGACTCTATTTTTTTTTGTTGTTGTTTTGTTTTGTTTTGTTTTTGTTTTATTCCAAGACATGTATTTCATTGCTGTATAATACACATAACATGATACATTGTGTAAATAAGACAGCTTCAGAGGTGCTGTAAGGTTTACTTTTTCACTTTGACAGAACTAGGCTAATGATTCCTGTAAACTTCAAGTCTTTAGTCTTTATATTTATCAAAATGCTCCCCATAGGAACTGAACCAGTGAACATACAGAGGTGAAAATGGTATCAAACATCTTGTCTTTGTTGTTGCTGATGTTGTGTAGGGGAGTTTTATTGTGTCTTTACTAGGCCCTCTGCTTCTTTTCCTTAGAGTAGAGGCTGTCTTAAACGAGTAGCAGTACTCACTCTATTAGAGATTTCTGTGGTCTGTGGAATGAAGAGCAGCATCACCCTTTTCTCTTCATACTTCTCTATCACTGAAGAGAAATATTTCTCACTAAAATATGGAGTTGGGGGTCCAAATTCCTCATGTGTCATTCTGAAATGTGTAGACACGGAGAAAATATTCGTTAAGTGTTGCTATGATAGAATACTTTGGGGCAGTGGTAGTGCAGTAAGGCCCAAGGCCCCAAGAGTCTACAGGTTTTAGTCCAACTAAATGCTACAGCAGATAATTACACTGATTAACACAGCTTCAGATAGAGTGGAGTAATTTGTCAGAGCAACCAGTTTTGTATTGTGAATGAAAACCTGACTTTTGAACCGTGATTGAGAAGCACTGGCTTGTAACTGGATGGTCACCAGTTCGAATCCTCAGATTGGGGATTTGGGGACAAGTGAAGGCATAACCCTCCCCCTTCCTCAGTGATGATTGTCAGGGCATTGACTCGCTATATTGCTCCAGTGGAGCTGTTCAGTGGCCACCAGTAGATCACACTGGTTGTATGGGACTGCTCCCAGTATGCATGTGTGGAACTGTATGAATGTGAATCACGGTGTTACTGGAACTGTTGGCTCTCCCTGGATAAATAAAGGCTAAAAAAGTCTTGTTCCAACAAAAGATGGATCCCTCATGCAACACCCAGTACTTGTTGAGTTGAAGTTTATCTCCACAGTTGAGGAGCCAATTCCAGTTCTGCAGTGAGTTTGTGATTCTCTGCCAGAGCTGAGCAGCCTTCCCCAGGGTTGCCCGTGTGATGAGGAGCGACAGGCGCCGGTAATGCAAAAATAATCTGCTAATCTCCACTGTAATTAAACAGATGGAATGAGGTCTTTACTGCTCGCCTCAAATAAGCCATAAGTTCCCCCAAGCCACAGACGCCGATGTACATAAAGGACCAAAGAGGAGGAGCTACTTAGGGAGGAGAACTGCCGTGAGATCACGGAAAGACTCTACTTCTGGCCCTGTTAACCTGTTCCTTTCAGGAGAAATACATCATTATATATGGGGTTGAATGTCTCCTGTGTTACCCTTTGACAGGCTGAAAGAATATTGATTACTGTGTATTCAGTCTAACCTAAATGGTAAATAACAAGGTCATTGTGTGAAAGGGTTGGATCAGGTTCAGTAGTCTCCATTCTG
Organism: Neoniphon sammara; assembly: GCA_900302535.1. Lineage (NCBI taxonomy): Eukaryota > Metazoa > Chordata > Actinopteri > Holocentriformes > Holocentridae > Neoniphon > Neoniphon sammara. Next base: position 10,131 of record OMKZ01039232.1, on the reverse strand, counting down.
CACAGTGCTGTAGTCTAAACAAAGAGAGTAACCTGGAGAAAGGGTAAAACCGTCCTTTCTTCAACAGTTCACAAAAAAGAACAGGGAGAGCTTCCTTAGTATGTTTTTACTGAACAATACGTACATTCAAAACCTCAGTCTCTATAAATGCACATCTTCAAACACAATATACACTCAGACTGCAAACATAACATGTTTCAACCACACAGGACTAGCTCTGTGGAAGTTTCTGAGTGTATATTGTGTTTCAAGATGTACATTTGTAGATTGATGTCAAGAATGTACAGTACTAAGGATGCTCTCCCTGTTGTTCATTCTACTGTCACATTATTTCTGTTGTGAGTTTTGAATTTTCAATTTTCAAGGTTGAGGAATACATAATACTCAAATCATTACATGTGAAAACATTGCTTAGAACCACAAGTCTTCGAAAGTATTGCATCTGAGTAACAGATCACAAGAAATGTTGAGAATTTTTGTTGTTTGGTACTTAACCCCAAGCAAAGCCAAGAGGTTGAATACTTATGCAGTCTTTATTTTAAGTTTATGCTTTCACATAAATTTCCTCAAATATGTTTTCACTTACATGGAGTTAGTTTGTCAAATAAATTACCAAAACTAAAAATTTGGAGTAAATGCATTTTGAAATAACTTAGTAGCACAAAAAATCAAGAGGGGTGATGCCACTATCCCTTGAGCCATAATCCAGGGTGAGCCTTCCCATAAAGGCCAATTTCAGTTTCACCAAATGTTAAACCACCATACAAATGAATACCATAAAAAACATCAGGTTGTGCCATCAAAAATCTACAGGACCATAAGGTAGGCAGCAACATTCACCAGCTACCTACTCTAACTTTAGGGTAAGTGTGAGTTTTCAAGTCACAGGCGGGCAGCTTCCTTCACCAGTGCAAACCTGTAGTAGAACAGATAGCAGTTGATTTTGGACTTTGTAGTAGCGTGACAGGACACAAACCACTTCTTATGAAAAGGAACACCAGGTTCATTGGAATTAAGCAAAAAAACACACTAGATCTCCTGTGGCTAGGTCTTGTGGTGTGACAAGACCTAAGTACAGCTCTTTAGTCACAGGTCCAAACAATATATTTGACACAAAGCCAATACAGCCCATCACCTGAAGAACCCTATTGTCAAGCATTGTGGTAATGCATCATCAGACGGGGCTGTTTCACCTAAGCATGGATGCGGCCTCTGGTGATGAAAATGAATAGTGCAAAATACCAAAAACCTGCTGTCCTCTGGAAAAAAAAAGCCAGGGAAGCAAGGGAAGTATTTCACTTTTGAACGCTACAATGACCCATAGCACACAACCAAATCCACTGTGGAGTGGCTGCAAAAAAGGAAGATCAGTGTCTTGGAATGGCCCAGTAAGAGCCCTGACCTCAACCCTAATGAAACTCTTTGTACTGATCTAAAGAGAACTATTCGTAGCCAATCCTCACGTAATCAAAATGCACTCAAATTCAAACTCAAAGAATGGGAGGAAATTGCAAAATCAAAGTGCGCTAAGTTGGTAGAAACCTATACCAACATAATCACTGCTGTGATAGAAGTGAAACTGCTAGCAGACTCATAAAACAAAAGCAATTAGTTTTTTTCTTCTGTTTTAAAGGAATCCTCCAGCGGTTTGGCAAAATACCCTTTACCCAGACTTAGACAAGATGTTCAATACCATTTTCACCTCTGTACGGCCACTGCTTCGGTTCCTATGGGTAGCATTTTGTTAGCTTAGCATAAAGACTTGAAGTCTACAGGAGTCATTAGCCTAGCTCTGTCAAAGTGAAAAACTAAACCTTACAGCAACTCTGAAGCTGTCCTATTTACACAGCGCATTATGTGTGTTACATGGTAATGAAATACACGTCTTGTATTTTAGATGGTAGGAACTATAATCGCTGAGCACATATAGTTGCAGTTATACAGTTATAATTGGTACCATCTAACTTTTCCTAAAATTACTTTTTTTTATTCCATGACATGTATTTCAAATTCACATGATACATTGTATAAATAAGACAGCTTCAGAGTTGCTGTAAGGTTTATTTTTTCACTTTGATCGGAGGTAGGCTAATGACTCCTGCAGACTTCAAGTCTTTATGCTAAGCTAACACGAAATGCTACCCATAGGAACTGAACCAGTTGATGAGGTGAAAATGATATTGCACATCTTGTCTCAGTCTGGGTAAGTCGGAAAAAGGCTATATTTTCCCCAAAACATTGGAGTATTCCTTTAAGATTCCTTGCAGTATTTCAATTACAACATTTACATGGTTTAAAGTAACCAAATTTCTCTAATGATCTGGTGCACATGGATTCATTCAATAATTGGTCTATATGTATGTCATATTGTTTGCTTTGAAAACACCATTTACTGTATCTTGGAGACAGTTTGTAAAAACTGAAAATCTGACTTAATTCCCCAGCTAATGGAAAGATTGCGCTGAAATATAGGTGTTAACTAGGTTATACTTGCTATTGAAATAATCAGACAAAAATACTTCCATGAGTTTCAATATTCATTATTGCCTTTGTCAGGTCTTTAAAGTTCCTCTGGGAACAATAGTATTTCAGTGTTACAAATGTGCCAACTTCTATGTATGCAAAATGTTTAACATGGACTTACAGGCCAGAGGGTTAAAAGAGTGTGACAGAGAAAAGAGAGCAGTTTAGGTTGCTAGTGAGTTTGCGGCCTGCTAGTTAGTCGAATGTAGCTACAGGAGGACTGCGGTAGCTACAGCAGGTGCCACTGCGGTACTAATGCTGGATGGATACAGGATAAATGCATGGCGGGGGGGTAATAATAGTGGATTAACCTATGGTGTTGATTCTCTGTGAAATTGACAAAGGAGGAGACGATGGATTTGAGGATTTTGTGTTTTTCCCTGCACGACACGAGTAAGCCAGCCAGTGTGAGAGAAAGGACAGATATGCACACAGTCAGAATCTCCCTATCTAAATCTGAAAACTGGCTGATAAAACGGGCTGAAAACAGCCTGGTGAGCTCTCAGTGCTCCAGCGACTAAATGAAGCCTTTGAACCTCTTCACAGCAATGGGGCTGAATGCTCTATCAACGGCGGCACGCTGGAAACAAGCTACTGGCCTAGGAATCCAGATAAACATATAAGAGGCGCTGGCCGCCGTCAACAGGCACATTCACAAGCAGACAATAGGGCTCTGATCAGAACAATGATTATGCAGGCCCTCTGCCGTCCTGTCATTGGCAGCCCACTTTCTCCATTCCTATCATTTTAATTAATTCTGTGATATTTCCAAAGTCTGGGCTGTATAGACCCCTAATGAGAAATCTCATCAAAAGACGCATAAGCCAGGCAATTTGAGCAGCGGCTGGCATGATACGCTGCACTCTCAGCCTCCTCCTCCATCCCCAATTACTTCCTTTTCTTCTTGATGCACAGCAGTGTCGCTAACCCAGAAAATGCTCTCCTGGTCAGCTGTGCTACACCTGTATTTGTATTTTTTTCCTTTTATTTTTACTTTGGTGGAGAATTTTTCTTTTTTTCTGTTGTTTTTTTTCTGCTTTCGACTAGTTTGCTGTTGTGTACTGATAGCCATCTCATTGACTTTAATCAGCCATCCATCAATGTGACAACGCTCTAAGAATAAAGGTTTTCAGGCGCTAGTTAATTAATCTGCCTGCTCCTGTCTGCCTGCACTGCTCAATCATGGAGTAAATAAAGGCAGTCAAGAATGTAATTGTTTGTTTTCTGTGCAGAGTTTGGAAAAAAGGCACTTTTTCATCTCAAGGAGCTGTGAAAGTTGCCCTTTCGCTTTCATTTACCAAAGGTATCTCATAAAGCAAATGAGGCAGAGGTGTACACAAATGTCACATTTCAGAATTACTTGTTTTCTATTTCTTTTTTCCCCAACTCAAACAGCATCAGCGGTGATTTCTAATGAGTAGGAAGTGACAAAGTTAGAGCTTCAGTGTTGGTCATTTTGGATCTTTCTTCCTTATCCTTGTTTCAGACTGACATTCAGCCAATTACAGTGCATTTACTGTCCTTCCAAACAGCAGTTCATGATCGTTTCTGCCATTGTAACAAACTCAGTGCCTTCAGAAAATGAAAAGGGGCAGATTTTGCTGTAATAACAGACTGAAGGAGTACATAATGACTATGATATTCATGCATTATAATTAGCATATAAGCACGAGTTCCCTGAGGAACAATTCTGCCCCATTTTATCTTTGATCACATTATGTTTTAATCACTATTTGTGGTGAGGGAAGAGATGTTTACATGCCTATAGGAGAATATTAATGTGCATGTCATAGCTCGAATGCTTAAACTACTCCAAGACTGACTGATGGTTTGCGTGTGTGTGTGTGTGTGGGTGTGTGTGTGTGTGTGTGTGGTACCTTCTGCAAAATCTTTTTTTTAATTCTGAGAACAGTCAGTGGAGTATGCTTGTGTCTTGTGGTCAAGTCCATACTCTCTTTTTCATCTTAATTCATTTTATGATATACATCATGGCACAAAAACTCATACTAATCCTGATACAAGTCCATATAACTTTTTAAGGATTTAATGTGAGGCACCAAAGGTGAACATTTTAACTGTCATTTTCCCTCAAATTAAAATATTCCCTGTATGGACATGTAGATACATATGGCCAAATTTAACCTTCAGATTTGTAAAGGATAGGTTTTACCACTTTCATTTTGCTGAAGCCTCTTGCCTGCTTTCAGCAAATCTGATGCGGCACTTGTTTTCACCTGGAAAAAAACATTATAAATGTAACGTGAACATGCCAAATTCGTCTTGGGGGGGG
>OMKZ01039221.1:5072-25610 GCA_900302535.1 Neoniphon sammara | reverse complement strand
TTATTTCTCTCCTGCTTTTCTGTCGTTCTGCTTTTCCTCCTCCATCGCTCAGCTGCGTGCCAGCCTCCTCTATCTACTGCTCAAACAATTAGTCCGTCAACCCAAAATTAATAACAGATTAATCATTGTAGTCATTTATCAAGTAAAAACACCAAACTTTTGCTGGCTACAGCTTCACACATTGATTTTCTTGATAGATTTGCTTGATTTTCATATTTTCATAAAATTCATCGCTTTGGGCTGTGATCACTGGTCATTATTTTTGGTACTTTAGACTAAATGAAGAATGAGTTTATTAATTAAATAATTTAAGGATTAATCAGGAATGAAAATAATTGCTGCTGCCCTACATCTATCCAGCAGGCTTTCTTATACTGACTTTACTCAAACATAAAACTGGCTATTTCCAACTGGATCATTTTATCTCATGTTTTTCCACAAATGCTAAAAATCACTTGCCACTAATGTCCTCTTTCCCAGCATGCATCACTCTCCAGTGCAGCCAAAGGGCCAACAGGTACTCCAAAAATTGACCCCAAATTCGCCCAAAGCATTTCTTTTCAATACCTTGATTGCTTAATGAGACATGTCAGTAAAAAGATACAAATGAGCTAACATCATATCTTTCCAATACAGTTTTGATGCTACAGTTCTTATGGATTCAGATCTAAATTCTAATAGTTATGTCAATGAAAAAATCAGCCTATTATCATCTTAGAAATAAAGCAAGGATTAAAGGATTCTTGTCCAAACAAGACACAAAATTTAGCCATGAATTTTTTTCCAGTAATTACATTTTATTCAAGTCCATTAGCTGCTGCTTCACAGTCCACTGCAAAAAGTCTCCATCTTAACAAATTTAATTACATATTCAGTGTTGAAATCTTGTTTTTCTTAAACAAAGTAAAAAAAAAAAATCACATTTTAAGAGAAACAACATTGAATTAACACTGAATATGAGACTAAATGACTTAACATGGAGATTTGTTGCAGTGCAGCTGGTGTGGATTAAACTAATCTGGCAGTTTTTTTCTTTCATACTGTTAGAGCTCATTCACAGTTTAACAAAAACTAAGAAAGATGAACACATTACACCACTTCTCAGATTTGCAGCTTCCAGTGTATTATAGAGCTGATTTTTAAAACAGCACTGCTCATCTATAAATCACTCACTGGTTTATGGCCCAAAGACATCTCTGACTTGCTTTTACGATATGAACCCTCTAGACATCTCAGGTCATCTGGGACCGCTCTGCTACGTGTTCTCATAGTAAAAACAAAACATGGTAAAGCAGAATTTAGCTTTTATGGTATACATAGTTGGAACAAAATTCCAGAGGAGCCCAGAGTTTCCCCAACTCTGAGTACGACTAAATCCCTTTTATGCTATTTTATTTATTCTTTCTGGTCTTTATTTCTTAAATTAAATGCCTTTAATGCCTTTGTATGTGAAATGTGCTATACAAATAAATTTGCTTTGCCTATTCTAGCTCTTTGTTGTTTAGTTTTTACCAGCAGGCTGTAGTTGCCTGTCTTTGTGTGCTGCTGTGTAAAGTAGTATAACATAAAAAAAATTAGAGTTTTCATGAATTAACTTAAAATTGAACACATACAATTCTCAATACAGAACCTGTGTCAACATTGAAAGAGACAAGCTTTATGTGTTTTTGGGCTTTACTTTTGAAGCATCTAAGGACTGAATGGCAGGAACCCAGGCATGCGACACCTAAGCAACTGTAAACAAGCAACTGTCCAGATTTTGGTCAGTTGATTGGTGTGATGGGAAAATAGGGTCCAAGTCACAGCTGTGGCTCATATCCCATCACCGGTGTCATGTTTTGAAGAGGCTGACAACAGTTTCTGTTCTGTCTCTCTGATTGAAGAGTGTGTTTGGGACTGAGGGTCTGTAGCACATTACAGGGTGAACCAATGTGTCCTCTTGCTCTGAAAACAATCCGTCAAATTACTTCAGCATCTAATGGATCAGCTATTGCAAGCCACACTCTCACAAAATATGATTAACTGCAACTTATATGGTACCTTACTGTGTGACAAAATGTGCATGCCATTTTCATTAGAGCTGCCAGTTTTGCCAATTTTTAAGTGTCCAATTAAAACAACATGTAGCCTAATTTTAATCATGGAAAACTTGTCAATCAACAATTAAAGCATTCATATCAACTCCTATTAGTAATGGTGGACTCGCATTTTAAATACAGAAACCTTGAGCATTATTCTGCTGTTCTTAAGTTTTGTTTTGCTTCTCTGTGTGAGTCAGGAGTCATGACCTGCCAGTGGAAACAGTTTTTTAAATTTCCTTGTTCTTATGAAACATAATTATGGTTCAAAGCAAAGACACAAATTGCAGCCGTTTACTCTTTGTTTATTCCTTATTCAAGTGGCTGTCTGTGGATCCATTACCTTGAAATGAAACCTTTGATCTGCCATGACTAAAAACTCTTCATCAAGTCAAAAGAGTGCATCTCAAAGCTTTTAACTTACCAACATAATCAACATCATAGAAATTCTAATTATACACTGTTTTCTTTGACCATGGCTGCATTTACACATTAGAGCAGATTTTGTCATTAAGGTAAGGAAAATGATTCATGCAGGGGTGGATGCTTTATCCTCGTTCTTGTCCATGGCGTCTATATTTATTGTATTTTTGTTCTCATCAGCCACCCTTTGAATGGTGGCTAATTGAAGATGTACATGAATTGCAATGAACTCAGTTGCTAACCAGACATACAATGCCCCTAAGCCCACTGAGCAATTTTATATTGTTTAGCTGCCTATATGAATTACAGAGAGGTCTAGGCTACAATTAGGCTATAGGGTTTTAAAGTGAAAGCTTGGTAGATGTCTTTGTCTTAAGCTACATCTTCTGAGATACATGACAATTTTTTTTATTTTTTCTACATCTGGACTTCTCTGGTACATATTTTTGATATTTAGAGCTGATTTTCTGGATTATATATGTAGTAATGTATTCAGTGTTTGCTCCAAAACTAGGCTACACATAGCCAACATGATTCTGTGCTATAAGAGAGCTAAAGCATAGATGCAATGAAATAACATCTAGTGCTCAGTGGGAGGCATATAAACTGTTGATTGTAGATGTCTAAATAAAAGGTTTTAGGTCTTTATTGTCACTTCCAGGTAACATATTCTTGTCTTGTTTGGCCTTCCTGCGATATTTTAAATGATAAAATCTCTGAAAAAAACAACAGCCTTAAACTAAAAATTAAAAATCCTATACTGAAAATATATTCACAGTAGAAAATGTCTTGGCACGAGGGAACTGAATGTCAGTGGCTGAAGTTGCAAATGGGAACGCCCCAACATCTCCCCAACATCCACACCCTTGCATTGTGCTATTTCAGTGTCAAGCTACAGCCTTGAAAACACTAGTTCAAGTGCTTTATTGTATTTTATTGTAATAATACACCTCCAAATAGTCAACAGAATAAGAAAACAAATTGGAAATTGGAACACTGGAATGCCAAGAGAAACATTTAATTAAAAAGTGTATATTATAGCATCTGCCATGCCAGTAGTTAATGACTGCAATTTCACAATCCCCTCCACAACTTTTTTGCAACTCATTATGAGATTAGAGTTGGACAAATACAATAAGTTTCATAATACTATTATTTACTAGTGATAAAAGAGTTTGTTGTGTTTTTGCATTCATCAACATTTCTGTTGATGTGTCCATTTATCAAGTGTATTTCATCTGTACTGTACTAATAGTAGTCAGTGAGCAAATAATTATGCACACAAAAGTGTCCATATATGCCCTGTGTGTGTCTGTGTGTACCACCCTCTATGTCTTTTGGTCCGTTCCAGTAGCTACCCACACATCCATTCTGCCTGTGGGAGGCATTTCATTGTGGAGTGAGATTAGCCTGGCAGACTGCTAACACTAATGCTTTTAGCCATGCCAACTTAAACAGGGACTAGGAGCAGAAACAATGGATGTATCACTGTTATTAAATAAAATAGGTGTGCCTCCAGTGTATTCCTCTTTTCACAAACTAAAGAGCATTCATTTCACCCAATACAACAGTCAACAATCATATATATCAGCACTGACAAGGAAGCAAAGAAAACACCAAAATTGAATTTGGGAGGGTGTTTTGGCTGGCATATATTGGAAACAATGAAATAGCTAGGGAATTGGTGGTGGAAACAAAACAATTGTTCTGTGCTGAAGCATACAAATTAACATTATTCCCATGGCCGCCATTCTGAATTAACATCACATTTGGGGTGGGAGACGCTACCCTGAAAGTAGGAGAAACCAGCACAAATAATTTTAGGAACAGCCACTACTGTTTGAATTTAGCACTGAAATTAGCTAGCCTACAAGTTAGCTAAATTCTTAGCTAGTTAACATTATACTGGGCTAAATACATTATCCTAAAATGCTAAACTACTGTATATCCCTCTGGATTCTTAAGATATTTGTCCCTAATACATTTTTAATGTATAAGAATTTCTTGTGGTACCCAACAGTTGAGACCTACTTGCCTTTCTGGGCGGAGTTTCCACAGTGGCCGTTGACATGGCCACTGCGTGTACATAAAGATATAGCAATATGTAGGTGTGCTTGTGCGTTTCTGTGTGTGCTCGTGTGGTGACCGATACAAAAGTACTGACAGAAAATGCCAAAGGTCTACCGTGATCTAAAAAAGAGAACTACTCTTTGCCTGCACTGCTCATATCACTCATGTCATTCTATCCCACAACTTAAGCTTGTGTGGCTAAACTAAGTCTAATTTGTATGGCACTGTTCACTCAAGGTGCATAATATCAGTGTCCTGAAGAGATCTGTCATCTCTAAAAATTGACTTCATTTCAACGAGCTTAATCACTGCTTAGTTTGGCTGGTCCCAGGCTAAAGAAATAATACCTTGTCTTCATACAGAGTGCCGATAAGTAGAGAAGAGGGAGCACAATGAGAAATCCAGACCACGAGGACTGCTGCACCCCTAATTACACTGTAATTAATCATTTTATTGTATTAGTAACCCTCATTGGAATCAGTACTCAAAAAGTCAACACATTTGGTCTGGTTCATTTGAAAGGACGTTTCGTAGTTAGGCAGCATTTTTAGGGAATATGGCTGCTTGGGACTGTCTCATTACAATAGGAACAAATGGACAGTGAGTGATTCCATCACTGTGTAGAATATCCCATAAGACCGTGTGGCGAGGCAAAAACTTTTGGTCCTGCGGTAACGTAACTTGCCTAGCAAAGCTGCTTGGAATCCCACCAGAAGTGACCTAAATCAAAGTTAGCTAGCTAGCTATGAGGCAGCTAACATTATGGTATGTTAGGAAACCATCAACACCATGCTGCATGAAATTCTCTCTTGCTCATGTGATTTTGTTAGGATGTCTAAATAGGTCCTATTAAGAAACATCCCTGAGCAGATAGTACCAAGGTGATAGGATCCTTCGTTGCAAGTGAGACAGACGCATTGCTTGTTACTCTTCTCTCTTTCAAAAGTAACCATGTTCATTTATTCATTTATTAGTCGAGAGTTGTGATTCTTTATCCTACTCCCTATATTTACCTCCAAGGCTGGTGATTACATCTTTTAAGAGTTTAATTACATTACCTGTGTGGACCTGTGTGAATGATTGAAATTGGGGAAAATGCCAGCTGTTAATTACAGTGAACAGCAGCTTTGGAGAGAGAAGATTTTTATGGGACACTGATAACATACAGCACAAGCACCCCAAAGAGAAACAAGCAGAGATGGTAAAACATTGTCCATTTGTGTACACTGTAATACAGACACCACCTATGTGACACTTCAGCAAGAGACAAACAAATAATCCACCATATCCAGTACCATCTATTTACACCTTACCAGAACACATAATCCGTGACCACCCAACGATTTGAAATATAACAAAAATTTAATAATGGTACTAAAAGACATTTGAAAATTAAATCAAATTAAATCCAATTAATATTCATGCCTGTTGTCCTGTTATGTCCTGTTATCATTAGTAGAAGCCTTTTGTGAACATAGGCCACTGAACATACCCGCAAGGTTAAAATCAAATGTCCCAGAATGAAACATCTGAGGCCCTGCTGCTACTCAGTTCTGTTCAGTAATACATAAATCGTTTTACAGAGGTGCACAGCACTCCAATCACATCCGTCCAGTGACTTTGCCAACAGTTTCTGATGTTTCAAACATACCTTGCAAACCAATTATTGTTTGACAAGGCAAAGTAGGGGGTAGCAGTTGATTCCTGCCAATTTAAACAGTCACAGCTATGCATCCCTTACTGTGCTCACAAATAGCATCATGACTGGTAAAGTGATTCTAAGACAGTTTTTGAATTCTTGAAAAAAATTGAATGGGTAGTCACTAGAGAAGACATTCAAAAGGAAAATTCTGTGTTCTTTCTTTACAAAATGAGGATACATTTTTATGTACTACCTGCATTACAGTGGGCTTGAAACATCCAGGGTCTATAATGACAAGAGTAGTAAAACTATTGTGAAGACAGAATTTAAGGTAAAATTTGATTTTTACCTGCCTTTTTTTATCCTGTCTGTATGTCTGTTCATCCATCTGTGAGCAGGAAAACTCACAAAGTAATGGAGGGATTTGCAAGAAACTTGGTGGGAAGGTTTGTCAGTGATTAAGTTTTATTGCCAATCTACCTTAAGGGGGTACAGAAATGGGTGGGGCTTAGCACAAACAGGGCTGTAGTTTCCAAACGCATTGATGCAACAACATGAAACCCGACAGAGAGGTTGGTCATGGGTCAGGTCACTAATTTTCATGGGAAGTTGCTCGAGATAGGTCGATTGTTGCTAAAAGATGCTAAACAATGTTGTGATGTCATTGCGTGATGATGTCATTACGTAAAACTGTGTCATTAAGTAGAATATACAATGACGTTACTTAAACTGACTGGCCGCCTCGGCAAAAACTATGATTTGAAATTTGTTATTTTTATTTGTATAAGTAATATAGAGTAATAAAAATACATTTTTATGATGTTTTTGTGTCATTTAGATGGAAAATGTGTGCATTTTAGCATTTGGGTCACTTTTCAGAAACTTGCTAAAAGTTTCAAATAAATTGTAGAAGTAGCTAAATTTGTTGCGAGGTGCGTTTTGAAAAAAAAAAAGTTGCCAGTGTAGGCTGAAAAGTTGCTAAATCTAGCAACAAAATTACTAAATTGGCATCACTGGACTCAAGGCAACACTGAACACCTTTCCACACTCACTGGCTCAAAGGGGTGTGTCCTATGACAACAACATTTCCTAAAGGGGGCGTGGCTTAGCACAGACAGGGCTGTAACTTCAAGCTGAGAGCTCGGCGTTGGGGCGGTGTCCTCTGTTGAGGTGCCTTCTTGTGTAATATCTAAAACAGTTTCTCTTATTTCTCTTTTTTTAAATACTGGAAAATGCCAACCAAAACAGAATTCCCAAATCATGTTATTGTAATCACAGACAGTTGAATCAATGTGAACACAAATAACTTACAATGAGCAAACTTACAATTTGCATTTGTAACAGCAGGTTTCTACAGTCTTTAAGCTAAGACAATTTTCTTTTTGCACTGAGCAGTTCTATTTAAGATGCTTTTAGACCAAACTTTTCTGGCCCCTAATTTGCTACAAGAAGCCACAAGTCATAAAATAGCTGAAAATGGAGGTGCTCACATTTAAGTGGCCTTTAAAATGGTACAAAGTGTGCAGTCTTCATGTCACACTTTTTTCTCTCTCTTTTTCTCTTCCCCTTTCCTCTATTCGCTTTCTCTTTCCCCCTTCTCTTCTTTGTTTGATTCTTTCTTTGTCTTCTGAGTCTTCTCTTCTCTCTTTCTCTCTCTCTCTGGAGGCAGGGCCTCCTACCACAGAAAATGAGACTGGTCTGATGAAAATACTTAATGTGACTGTGAGAATGAATTGGCGATGCTTCACACACACACACACACACACACACACACACACACACACACAAACTTTATAAGTAGCACAAGGGCTTTTTTTCCTGACCTATTTTTATAGATCTTTAAGAGTTTGTTTTCCATTTACTTATCAGAGAGTAGAGATGATGGTGAGAGAAGGGAACGATAGGTAGGTAGAGAGAGAGAGAGAGAGAGACCATGGAGCAATATTCATAAGACATATTTGAAACCATAATATTACAAACACACGAGCAAACAGACAATATGTGCTTTTAATTCAGCTACCAGGCAGTTTGGGCAGTTATTTACTTGCTATTCCTCCCCTGTCCCCCACCCTGCCCACTGGCAGATAGAAACTTTGTTTGAGAATCCGCTGGGAGCAAGACAGAAATACACCAGAGCCACTTGGGAACGTGAGAAATTTAATTCTGACACACAGACTGAACACTGGAAATAAAATGCATTAACGTCAACAGCAGACATCTGTGAATGACATTATGGTGTCTGTTATTAGCTTGAGGCGCTGGCCTATGGAGACTCCAGGAAGGGAAAATTGGGAGCAGCCGCTGACAGCAGACACTCAGATGCAGGATGCTCAAGTCTTCAGTGATGGCTTCGACCATTTCCCCCATTTTTTTTTCTCCACCGCTCTCTTCATTTTCCTCCTCATAATGGAGAATATGATGAGTTATTACCGCATTTCAGTGTCCACTGTACGCCTTTGTTTCAGCAGCTTTTCATATGTATGTCATTACTTGGCATTGCATTCAGCAGTTTCAATCAGCTGGTACTTATTAGTGTATGGCGTTATTTATCTATTTATTTATTTATTTTTTGGGTGGAAATGTCTTGAAAAAGAATTGCCACCTCTGCTCTGATGGGAACGGAAACTCAACCTGGACTTGCAGTATAACAGCAGCCAGATTTATTCATGCTCGCAAAACTGTTTGGGTCATCTAAGGCTACAGGGAGAAATATGTCGACTTTTAAGTGAAGTGGTATTTCCTTTAAGATGCAGTGAAAGCATAGCCATCAAAACCTGACATATCCTGTCCTCCTCCATCAGCCAGGGGACAAATAACACATTTACAAAGACTAGATTTTGCAGCTCAACAAAATTCTGTATTCATTTGGCTTAAATAACAAGGTCACTTTAATCTGAAAGGGTTCCATCCCACACACACACACACACACACACACACACACACACACACAAACACATTAAATCAAACTAAACAGTTTCTAGTTCTAATCATCAAGTTTTCTAGCAGGCAAAGTATACTCAGCAATGAATAGATGCTGTTAAAATAGCATATAATATTCCCCCTGAGATTCAGACCAGGAACTTCTTTAGATGGTGCCACAAATGTCAGACAAGCATTGAACTATAAAAGGAAAGAGAGAAGGGCAGAGAAGGAAGGAGAGAGAAACACATTTATTGCATTCGGCTTGGCAGTTTCCCGTCTTGTCATGAAGGTCACTTTACATCTCCCTTCTGCCATCTCTGTCCTGTGTTGAAATGAACAAACCTTTTACTTATGAATGACCGGCCCATTTTGCCAGGAGACCCCAAACTGAAGTCAGAAAACTCCAGTGGCCGCCACATTTTAAATATACACAGATTGTGCCTTCCCTTCACATTGTACTGATGTCGAGTGTCAGTCTGCACAGTAAACACAGTGTTTAATTTGCTTGGAGACACTAAACCAAGCTGCTGATGAACAAAAACTGGGGGCTTTTTTTCCTCTTTTTTCTGGTATGTATTAAGAACAAGGAGTTTCAATTTCTTTCATATTTCAGATCCCCGAATTGATTTTCATTAGGTCCCAGAACCCCATTTGAAGTGATTTTGCTCCATGGACCCTGACATGCAAATCTATTTTGGTTTGTGTTAAGTATTAAATTGATTAGATGTCATATCTGAACACTGACAAATGCTTTCAGAGTGGTGAGACTAAAACTGAGTGTCAAAATAATCAGTCACACATTTATTCTCTAGTGAATTACATAATGATGAATTTAAACTACTCCTCAGTTTGCTGACGACCCCTGGAACCTCCTCAAGGACCCATGGGGGTCCCTGGACTATAGAAAGCTGGTCTTCATTTGGTTTGGAATTCTTTACTGTACCCCATTTTATAACAGGAGGAACTCTTGGTTGAAACAAATGTTTTTTCCCCAGTTTTCCATGGCATGTCTGCTTTATTAGACCACATACACCAGGAAATAGGGGAAGAAAAGATACAGAAAACATTGTGATAAAGTGTCAAAACTCTTGAACTTGTTTCAAAACCACAAAGTAGGTATTACACAGTGCGTGCCTCAGTGCACTGACACTGTAACAGTAATTAATAAGAGCACTGTCAAGGAGCCAAAGAAGTAGGTAGCACAGGGCATGGCTGCAATTAGGACTGTTTTGAAGCAAAACAGATATTTAAGATGCGCTGTCAGGCTGGGATAGAGCCCAGCTGGGTAGCAGCACTGTGGTAAGGAGGGAACAACACAAGATGCATACAGAGTGCTGCTCCTCTAATTAGAGTGTAATGAATCACTTTAATGTATTAGAAATCCCTGAGATGTCTCTGGCAGTGACCCTGGAGCAGACGATAAACACACTGCTGAGGCAAGGACCCAGAAACTCATGAGGCCAGAGGCGAGAGAGCGGCGGATTATATTATTTTATACTGTTGAAAACAAAATGCAGGCATTCTAAATGACAAATACAGCCCTGGGTGTGTTTTTTCAACGTGGTATCTGGCATCAAACTGAGCCACAGCATCTGTCTGCCGTTAAATGGCTCTGCTCAACTTCTTAGCAGTATCAGAACAGAGAAGTGTGTGTGTGTGTGTGTTTGTGTGTGTGTTTGTCCCTATGTGGCAGTGCCATCTCATCCTTCAAGCCACAGTAAACATTTCATCAGGCCAGTCTCACGCTCTGCGGCTGGAGATCCCACAGTCGCCCCGCTCTCCAGAGGGAGAGAGATTCCCCCGGCTGCACAGCTGAAGGAGGAAAAACCAAGAACATGCCTCAGGCGCTGCCATCCACTTGCTTAATCACCGACCCCCTCCCACCCCCCAACACACACACACACACACACACACAAATAAGCATAACGGAAATGCTCATTATAGGTCATAAGCATCTACTGTAAGACCTCACTCATCAGACCTTGTGCTTAAAGATGCTGCATGTGGCATTTTAACATCAATAAATGACTACCACATTAATAATGAGACATCAGTATAATTACCATAAACAAACAAGGGCATCACAGAGAAGAGTGGCAGCCTCTATTGACTGAACGCTGTACGTTCCCTCCTCGATCTGCACTCGGGGGAATCCTCTGCAACACCACATGTGTTAACACCCCCTTCTGCAGTGTTGGCCCGCTCAGTGTTCAATGTTTTCCTGACTGATGGTCAAAATGGATGGAGGCAAAACTATATGTCAATGTAGCCTTAATGATTTTTCAGTCATGTGTGCGGTGGTTACATCCTATAAAGCATGTTTCAGTAAAATTTCGGACGCGCACAAACACATGGATGGGTTGTTGAAATTATTTCATGGTGTTCTCCATGGCAACAGAAGATCAAGTGGCGAGGATGCCAAGCTGCTGGGTAATAGCTGAGGAAAGAAGCACAAACCAAATAATAACGATCATATGCCTTTGTACCTTTTTACAGTACATAATAAAAGTGTCTTTTTACATACTGAAGCAATGGAGAGTAATGTGAATGTTTCATTATGTTTTGTTGTATGTATAATTCAGTCTGGTGGAGGTATCAGAATGCTGCATTTGTCATTACCTGTAATGCTCCTCTGACAATGTATTATTACAGTATACTGATAAGCCATAGCTCTGAACTCGTCAGGACTGGTTATTTTTTATGAACACACACACTTTCACTCACTCTCTGTGTCTCCGTCTGTCCTCTCTCTCTCTCTCTCTCTCACATACAAACACACTTAGTATCAAGCTGTACCCTTCTTGTTCTGAAGATGGTGGCACTCAGTGTACAGGATTGATCCATGCCAGTGCAATCCATCTTGCAGAAAAAGGAGTCAGTATACCTCTGGAAAAAACATGCACCGACACACACACACACACACACACACACACACACACACACACACACACACACACCTACATCTCATTTACACCTGCTGCAGAGACATTTTGTTTAGTAAAGGTCTGAACCCCAATTACTGTAACATGAAATCCCAAATGACTAGAGATGAGATTTTTCCTGGAACACATATAATCATACCACAGAAAAATCAGATTTCTGGCCCCTTTGGTTTATTTGCACCTTTTGGTAAATCTGTGTTTCATACACACACATTATTTTGGATGTTTTATGTATGCAGGGGTATAATTGGGGTCATGGAGACTTTAGAGGCCTTGTGCTGTGATCAATCCAGCTACGTCTACACTGATCTGCTGTGTTTTCACTGGAAAGCCCAGTGCTGCTGACTCCAATCTGCCAGAGGACTTTCAAGCAAAGTCCGCAGCCATTTTACATTTGCGTTCCTTTCAGATTTCAATTTCTCAGCGCTCTTCTCCAGGGTGACTTGCAATAAATTGCACCATTACTAAAACTATATAGGAATATAGGGTACAACAGTATAAGGCTAAAAAGTGGGGAAAAAAAATCTTTTTTGTCAGTGCCCTAGATAGCAGGGGTAGATCTGCCTGCGTGTAGTCAAACTGGCTCTGGAGATTGTGCAGTCTTGGAAAAACTTGGGTACCTCATTTAGGCACTTGGCTCTTTTTTTCTTTTTTTTTCTATTCCTTGGAAGCAAATAGGTGGTTTACAGGGAAGACTAGATTGACCCGATTCCTGCTGACTGAAACAAGCACCCATCCCCCACTCGAGTTCTTCTGCAGCGCCCATAATTACTGATATAAAAAATATATAAAAACAATATATATAGAAACCATGAAAAGGCAGTTAATGGTGTGCAGTATCTTATTACCAGCATCATACATCACCACTTTTGATTCAGAGGAGCTTGGTAATATGAATGGGGCTGTAAAGGTCAATGGACATCACATGACTATGAAGTGAAGATGATGGTTAAACTAAGCTCAATGTAAAATGAAAATCAAAAAAATATCAAAGCTGTTGTTTAACCTTTCCCTTTTATTTGTTGTTTAACCTATCCCTTTTATTACCTTTTTTGTATTTATTTGCTTTTATCATTTGCTGCTTTGTCATTGCTGAAAAGGGCAGCATTAATACTACTAATATGAATACATTCACCTGTAAGTATCTCTGTGTATGACACATTTACAGACTGGCATATGAGTTGTTTCTCTTTCTCAAATTTGGTGTCTCAGAGCCTTTATTGACCTCACTGTCCTCCACTCAGCGACCTTATTGATTTCACAATAATCAGCATTTTGGTGCAGCACGGCTGCCATCACACTATCTGCTGCGCTTTCAGCAGCTGCCTATAGCTTTGACGTCTGATTCATCTGAGGACTCCTCGTCATCCATTCCCTCAGGTCGTTCTTCTCCTCCATACAGACATTCAGTCGTTCACCAGGCAGACTCAAATCTTTAATGAGGTGCTGCACTTGGAATTAGAGTAGGTGGAACAGGTTACGGCTGACAGAAAGTCTTTGACATTCTGAAATGCATTGCTTTATGTCTGCTGTATTCAGCACTGAATTTTCATTTCATTTCCTTGCCTTTTTCATTCATACTAACCAGAAGCTGGTTAGTACAAATAAGTACAAACTCATAGCTGCCTCGTGCACCCGAGGAATTTTCAGTTTATTGAGTTATTTGTATTAATAATTTTTCAGTTATGATCATCTGTCAAAAAGACTCTGTATTCTTTCTTACCATACCCTTACTTACTTTCTTACTAGCCGTACTTCTTTATTACTTACAGTATGTTATGTATAATTGATAAACTGGGGGCTTCAGTTAACTGAGCTTTGTTCAAACCCAAAGAACTTTTAAATTCTAGTAGAGATCCCAAGGTTTCCAAAAAAATGTGCTGCTGAATTACATGTGTACATACAAGACATCTAGATATTTTCTTTTTGATGTAATATGCAACCATAAAACAACAGCATCTTGGGTTTGAATATTTCACTCAATAGCAGTGTGATGTAGCTTCAATGAACCGCTGCAATCAGCAGATACAGAATATGTATGTGACATTGTTATACAATATGGATTTTTTTTCTTTTTCTAATTGTGAGGCAACATGAGGGGAAATTCAAGGAAAAATCAGTAAAAGTGTTAATCAGACCAGGAGGACAGACAGACAGGCAGGTAGGCAGGTTGTTCAGTGCATGGTCGCAAATTTTACAGGCAGCAAGGCAAAGACTTGGCAGATCAGAACTGAGCCACAGGCTAATTGGCAGGGGGCTTTAAGAAAACCTAAAGACAGAGAGGCAGAAGATCTGTCAGACAATACTGATGTGATTAGAAGGGCAACCTGAAACTCAGACTCTCAACTCTCTTTCAGTTTCAACAGGAGCAGAAGGATATCAGGTTTAAATTTTAATGGGAGAGGAGTTTAGCTAAACAAGAAGTTGTCCTCACATCATTAGGGCACTCAGAGGGAAAAAAAGGTGTGCAGTTAATCCAGTGAATGGAGAGGTGCTTTTAATCTTTAGCTGTGGTGACAATGCTGTAAAGGACTGTTGGATTAGTAAACGTATTGGGAATGCCAGTTGAAAAAGGAAACGTCTGTACCATCACAAATATTTCAGGAGCTGAAACTGGAAGTACAATGCATGTACATTTGTCACTGATTTTGTATGATAGACAAACAGTTCATCCAAAATACATGGAGATATTTTTCCACTTACCCCTCATACAATCTATCCATCCATCCATCCATCCGTGTGATTTGGTGAGGTTTCCAGTCTGCTGCAGTCTTCTCCTGCACTCCAACGCAATGGGGTTGGATGACTATTCTTTTGTGGGGCTTAAACCATCAAAACCTTACATGTGAAAAACTCAACAGAAACAGCTCTTTTCAAAACCAATGACACAGATACCTGACATAATTCACAGCCCTCGGGATGCAGATTTTTGTTGGGAACTATTTCCTGCCAAAGAACATGAGAAAACTGTATGTATTTGCCCCCAATCTGATCAAATTCAAGGTGGATAGACACAGAGAGGGAAATGTGATGCTTTCCTAATAATCTGCCATTAACTTCTACAGACAGAAGGCATTTTGTCATTTAAACAGAAGACTAGATAGTTTTTTCACACTTAACAAATCCTTATAATGGACGATCTCCTATGCTACCCTGACTCACTTATAAAGCGTTTATGCAGGATTCATCAGTCACATGCAACACGTGTTATCCATAATCCTTTCAGTCTCAAGTTTCTCAGACGCACATTAATCAGCCTTTCCCTTTGTCAGACATTTTATTTCTCTTTTTATCATCATCAAAGACTTGAAAAGTCAGTCAAATATCACTCCGACAGCAAATTAGACATTTCATAGCAAACCATGACTTCTTTGTTCCAGCAGCTTTTGGCACGTAACACAATGTAAGATCATTCTGAGGGGCAGTGTGGGTGTGTGTTTAAGTGTTTTTTGCTGACAGGCAGGTTACGGGAGGCCAATGAATCTATAAAGGAAAGAAAGCATTCGACAATGTCAATGAGGAAACAGCTCAAACAGCACATGCTGCCACACTGGGAGTCAAAATCAATAGAAACCATAAGGCTGATGATACACAAACTATGCTCTAGGCAGTGGTAGTGGGCAGCTGCTTTCAACTGAGATATGAGATGACTGACTTAATCTATTTCTTTCTATTTTATGTAATTAGGATTGTGATTTTTTTTCCCCTGTGGAAATTCCACTCTAAATGTATTTTCTTTATCAATTTCTTTGTTTATTTTCTGATGGGCAGATTTGACACCCAGAAAAATTTCTCATAACTTTTTCAATAGGAGAAAATCATTGTGGATAATTGTTGATATATTTGTCCATTTAACCTGTAAAATTCCCCATTGGGTGATACAGATGTTTGAGGGGAAAAGAATACCAGGAAAAATGTGAGATCTTCCCTATAATCATCTCCTGTGTATCATAGCCTTAACAGCCTCTTCTCCAAAACAGCCCCACCAGTGTGCCCGCTGACATTTCTTGATTTTATAGTTTCCTTGGTGACGGAGGACAGAAGCTGCAGGAGAACACATCATCATCATCACAGCCAATCAAAACTGGAGGCTCAACACACTTGCAATGAGCCTCCTGTCTGGCTTCTGCAGGATCTCACTTCCATTTGCACAACACAATTGTCATACCACAACATGTGACAACATTATCTCCCCATGCATTTTCCTGATTCAGGGTTTCTTATTGGGCATGAAAATGTTTTCTTTACCCGAACAGTTGACAACATATTTCCAGGTCTGATATGAGCAGAGGAGAGGAAATGAACATTAAGCAGACACACTCTACTCTAGATTGACTATAAGCTATTTGCACAATTCAGAGATAAAATATAATAGAAGTCTGTTAAAATCTAATCTTTACTTTTGCAGTTACATCTATACAGTACATTAAAATATAACATTTGCATCTGAGAGTCAGTTTAATTTAGTATACTGTGGTTTGTTGTCCTGTTTGTGCTGCAAACAGTAATTCTTCAAAGACATTCACAAAGACGCTCCTCAGCAACCAAAGCCCAGCTGCAGTGCACACTGGACGGCTGACTGGTTTCCTCACTGGAGAATCCAAAGAGAGACGCAGGTTCTTATTCATATACACTGTGTATATGTAGAGTATATGTGTTTATCCCAGGTTTCCATGTTGTAACTCACAATAGTGGTCGTAGTGATTGTCCTGTCCCATGTATATACTAACCAAAGCACAGAGTAGTCTTCCATAGTTTTCTGTGCTGCTGTTGGCCAGAGCAGAATATGTGGTCAGCGATTATATTCATGGTAACAAGAAATAGTAGCGAAATCCTTTGTGTCATAAAGTAGCATTTTCAACACATCCAAATTTTCAGCTCCTTCGAAAGCCATTCTCAAAAAGCGATGTGTACATTTGTCTCCATCAGTCACAATCCCGCTCCAGATCAGGTTCAGGTGAGCCGTTCAACTCCTCTTTGCCCTGTCAACCAGAGACATGTCTTCAAGGCTCGTTTCAAATTGTATTATCATCAGATGGCGACTGTTCAGGCTTCAACAGACCGTGAAGTGTAGATGAGTTCTGATCGTGACGGATCTAGGGCCAGGTTTTACGTTCATCCTCTCCGGCTCCTCTTGGAGATCATGTGTGGTTATTCTGGCCCTCGATCAGAAGCGAAACCCCCACTTCTATCCATGATACTCAAGAAGAGAGATTTATCACTGAGCCTTTGGTCACTGAAAGTGAATATGGTACAACCTTAGGGACAAAAAGTTCCTATACCGTATCTCCTTTTCATGCAAATGGACTTCCCCCACCCTTTCATTCTTCCCTCCTTCCTCTCCTCCTCTTCCTCACACCTTTCAGCACTTCACTTACACAACACAATCTCCTCATTTTCCCTCCCTTTTCTTGCTTCCTCTCTCTATAGTCTCCTACCTTCCCCTCTACCCGTCTTCCACTTCTCATCCCCCTCCTCCTCACCTGCTTAATCACCTCATTCTCAATCCCTACATTCTCCCATTTTCTCCCAGTTCCCATTCATCCATTCCCCCCTTTTGCCCTCCCCCAGACCCCTTCACTACACGATCCCTTCACTGCGTTTGCTCCTCCACACCACCAGCGCGGTCATGAGGAGGGTGACCAGGATTGGGACCACGATGAAGGGCCCCAGGATGCGGTTTGGGGGGTCCCTGAGGAGCCGGCCGGACATGGAGCAGTCGTGGAAGTAGTGCTTGTGGACTCGGATGAAGAACTCGTCCACCAGCCTGTTGGGCCAGAAGCAATCCATCTTCAACGCCACCAGGTAGGTGCAGTTGGTCAACTCGCCGTATGGTCTGCATGCGGGCAACACAGAGGGGAAGTGGGAAGGGGTATGTTTTTTTGGTTAGATTTATTCAATTGTATTTTTTTATTTATTTATTTTTTTTACCTCAAATCTTGTTGCTTAATACAAGCGGAAAAGTCTGCCAATGGGATAAGATAATCCCACTTGTTCCCAGAATTTTCTTGTTTTCTTGATGGATGATCTGCCTTATTCTGCCTTGTCTCAACATATTTATACTTGTTCCCAGAAAAAAAAAATCTGAAACAAGTGAAACTGCACTGGAAACAAGTGGGATTATTCTAAGACTGAATATAAGTCTAAACAACTTGTTTAAATGGAAATGGATTTTTTTCAATGTGTTTCATATAGAGGACAATCTTCACATCCATAGATGTGAAAACAGTAATCATGAGGACAGTGTTCACTTATTGCTGTTGACATGTAAAAACCTTATCACTCCAATTTTGATTATTTTCTTGTATTCACTCCAACTGTGAAATTACAATCCTTTATGGGTTAAGAAAAAAAAATCAACAACCTTTTCAAATCCCATTGGATGATCTAAAAATGTACTGTGGTCAAACAACAAGGCTGCTTCTCTAAGCTCCTGAAAAAGTTGACATTTTGGAGATGAAAGGCTTTCACCCAACAACAGTGATATGCTCATTCATTCAATTTCCACATCCTGTAATGGAAAGTAAACAGTCTCTACTCTCCAGTGAGGTGAGTAGGTGGATGTGGGAATATGACAGCACCTCAGCGGTGAGCAGATTTGTTTTGCCACCTGCACCTCCTGAGGACGGACGGATGACAGCACTGAGTAATGGATCGAGGACTGGATGTGGGAAGGGACGGACCAACGGGCAGCCAGGTAAATTAATAAGGCTTGTGAAACATTCCACCCCCTGGTTAGAAAATAAAATCTGTCCCTAAATATATTCCGCTGCATCGGTCTGACCCTGCAGTGCAAAGGATTCTCTGTGGAGGAAAATGAATCAACTGTAAAGGATAATTTTCTCTTGAAAACTGATTTGGTGCTTTGATGAAGGGCTCTTGTCGTAATGGGCAACCGTATAGACCTGATTATGTGTAATCAACAATGTCTCTCCCCTCCTGTCACTCCCCCCCCTCCATGCAGGTGCGTGTGTGTGTGTGTGTGTGTGTGTGTGTGTGTGTGTGTGTGTGTGTGTTGTCTCCCAAGGTGATTGGAGCCATATGATTTCCACAGGGGTCACAGGGCTATAACTGGGGCTAATGACCCATGGTAATGACTGAGCCCACAATAGTTACCATGGCTGCACAAATTAGGTGACACTACACACACACACACACACACACACACACACACACACGCTCAAAGACACACATACAGACATACACACACAGTGACAAGTGAATGAATGAGGGTCTCTAATGGAATCTCATTGTTGCTGCTCTCCCATTCTTCCCTCATGCATACCGCTATTAATAATGTCAGGTTTTAATGTTTGGGGTTTTTTTTCTTATTGTTTAATTAAATTGCTTTTCATGATGCACCTCTCCACAAGGCCCTTCTTCATTTAAGTTTAGCAGGAGTAAACAACAACAACTCGTGGCAGTTTGGCATGGGACCAACGCTGCAGTTTGAAGTTCAGTTTGACCGGGCTTCTACTTCCTCTCTTCACTAAAGTTTGAGGGGAAAAAAACAGTCCTGAAACAGTCCTGAGAAATGAATTCAGGGTCCCAGAGCTGGCCCAATGAGCGGTGAATTTTCTTGCGATGTTTATGGGTTGCAGACATCACAGCTGTCACATTACTGTGAAGGCGGAGGTGCCGGACATAAAAATAATGTAGTTATTTACCAGCTCACGTCACGTGGCTGAGGCTACTGTCAAATTAAAGCTGACAGGGTCCAGTTCAGCCTCCCAAGCCTCCTCATTTCTATAAATATCTATCTATCTATCTATCTATCTATCTATCTATCTATCTATCTATCTATCTATCTATCTATTGAGAGTTTGAAAGATAGAAACACAGACGGTAAGAAAGATATTGTTTTTTTTCTGTTCAATTACACCTGCAAAACAGAATTTATAATTATAATGAGGAAAATTGCACAGTAAAGAAGAACAGAGGGAGCTGAATTAGGGGGAACGCTGTTTTAGGCAGTTTGCTCTATTGACTGGAGAGCACAGCGGGACTGAAGAAAAGACCTGTAATGAATAAATTAAACCGCACACAGAGCAAACTGCTCCACTGGCCTGAGAAATGAGTTTGACTGTTATTTCCCTGTTAATTCACAGACTGAGAGAGACAGAATCAGCTGGGTATGTAGGTAGGGAGAAAGGGTTATTTATTTAGTCAATAAAATATGTGCAACAGATTATTAATGCTAATATGCATTACATTTTTGCCAGAGTCTGTTCTTTTCAATTTACCAAAGAGAAAAACAATGCCTGTTCAATTTACTGCCTCAGTGGCTGGGTTTGCAAATAACAGCTTACCATGGATTACCCTTAATTACCCTTAATTTAATACTAAAGCAGTTCATTTGGCATTTGTTTGATTTATGAAAAAAAAAACAACATCTCTCTAATATTGGTGTGCTGTGATTATACGTGTGAGAGAGAGATGGACATCAAAGAATGACATGATT
>OMKZ01039205.1:3243-33513 GCA_900302535.1 Neoniphon sammara | reverse complement strand
GGGGCGTTGATTTGGAGAAATGCAGTGTCTGTGTCAGTATGCTTTCTGAAATATTCTTTATAGGCTAATTGCTGATAGACTAATTGCCAGTGCAGTTACCTACATTTCACAAGACATTCTCTCTCCACTGTTTTTCTTGTTATGTCGGTTTGATAGAATAGATAAGAGAAACATACTCAAGTTCAGTCTCAACGCAGTCAAAGACATGAAGACAAAAGTAGTACCTTTGAAATGGGCCTCACACTCCAAAATAAATTCATTAATATTCTTCTTTATTTATTTGAAAACATGTCCCACTAGTACACACCATGCATTTTGGCTACATGCCTCCTTCAGTAGTGTGGCTGAAACATATTGCATATATTAGTGGGGCATGTTTGCAAATTGATAAAGAAGAATATTAATGAATTTATTTTTGAGTGTTATTATTTATTTATTTGAGTATTTTTGTGCAATATGTTTCAGCTACTGAAGAGGGCATGTAGCCAAAATGTATGGTGTGTATTAGTGGGACATATAAATAAAATAAATAAAGAAGAATATTCATTAATTTAGTTTTGACTGCTTGCCCTTTTCAGTAGTACCATGCCTGTTTGGTAGACCAGTTGAGCTTTGAAGTTGGACATTTGGATAAATGAAGTTCAACTCTAACTGGCTTTGTACTGTTTGTTTTTCTATGATTAGCGTAAATTCACTGGCCCTGTACAGTTGGTCCTTTTGGATTCTGGTCTCTGACACGGTGGAAATAATTTTCCATCTGTCATCCAATGTTTTTGTCCTTTTCTTGTGTTGAAACAGTGATAACGTCTGCCTTTCAAAGAGAGTATAACTGAGTATAATCACAGATGCTCTGGGCGAGCCTGGTGTGTTGAACTCTGATCATTTCCCTGTGGTTTGGCATTAAGATGGTGATAAGATACTCAAACTCTATGTGCCAGCCTGTGTTTGATCAGATATTAGTCCCATTGTAGGGAAGTTTGGCACGACATGAGGCATGAGACAGTGCTCGGGACTCCACCGGCTCAGGGGGGACAATCCTCACGTTTGTTTTCTCCTAAGCTCTAAAGCTGCGCCTGGCTGTTAGTGTTGACACAGACAGGCTCTCTGTCGCTGCCAGTGTTGCTGATATTGTCGGACACAGGCAGGCAATGATGGGTGAAGATTGGACAATTAAACAGCTTGAGAAACAATTGAAATGGGAGGATCCATTTGAATAGATTTCTACGGGAAACCACGCGTCTGTCCTCAGTTCCCTCGCTGCAAAGCACCAAACCTTTCTGGATCCAAAGAATGAGCGCCTGCACCGGCTCCATATTGGGTTGACTACAAATAATTAATCAGATCAAATGGTGCTGTGGAGTCATGTTACTCATGTATAATCCAGCAGGTCTTTTAAATATTAAGAAGAAACTGTGTGTTACATTTTCATCAATGACAAAGTGGTGCAAGACTCAAGGCTGTGATTCCCAGAGAGGATCCTCTCTCACCTGCTGAGGCCTCTGAATCACCTTGACCTCACAGTGTCAACCTAGCCTGTGTTTAGATGCAAAATCATTAGCTGTTTTTCACAAGGTTAGCCCTTTTTATGTTTGTGTGCAATGCTAAAATGCATGTCAACTGATATGCTGATAGGCTTGAAGATTTGAGCCTTCTGGTTTTATGTTGATACTGTTTTTCATTTTTTTGTAAAATGCATTAATACAGTTGATCTGTATTGCGTTATGAGATGAGCCTTAGAGATGTAATCATGTCTTTACAGCATTTTTTTGGCCTTTTTTCCCATAGTAACTCATGGTAACATGTTGTCTTTTTCGTGATACTTTCTATGCATTCCTTTACAGAGTTTGTTTTGCAGCTTGTGGTTTGCTGTCATATCTAAAGATTTCCTGGAAATCTTCAGTGATCCCCGGGAAAAATGCCAGTTGACAGTTAGAAAGTCAGCCACACCCTCTCTCTTACTTTTACAAGTCAAACTTTTGTTCTGAGTGAGGAGATGGCCGAGTGTGTATGACACCCCCCCATCCTCCCCACCATCCAAACCCAAACCAAATCCTCGTGTCAAAGGAGCCCTCTGTCTCCAGCCACGCTCAGTTCAACCCTGGGGAAGGCAGGCACATGGAAACTGTGACCTTAAAATGGCTCATGTAGCCACAGCAACAACATGGCAGGGGTCAGGCAAAATATTTTATCTCCTTTTCTCATGTGGATGAATTGGCCTCTATGAGTAGCAGAGATTGAATATTTCAAGATAACAGTTTTCTTTCTTGCACATTTCCCATTCATCCCCAATAAGTTATGCTGTTTGCTTACCTTTCCTCGTCTGTTTTCTTTTCTTCTGTTGTCCCAATCACATCACAGGAATAGGACTGATGCATTGTGTTACATAATTTTCCTCCCTCTTAACGAAAAGCATATTTGCTCAACAGGCCATATGTAGCTCTTATCAGATGTCATGATAGGGGATGTGTGCTGAATGTGGAGCCACTGTTTGCTTTAGCATTCATCGTTGCCTTAAACAAGGTATTTGGCTGACCTTGGCCCTGGCCCTGGATTTAAGCACTCTTGCTTTTTAGGCAGCTGGTGTTCATGTTCCCCGGCCATCAGTCTTGTCTTGTCCATCAAAATTTATGGCGGCGTCCTGTATTGATTCTCTATTCTGTACCGAATCTATGACATCAGCCTTCCAGCAAGGTTGTAAAAATGTCTCAAGGCAAACTGATGTACTGGATTCACATTCCCCAGTATTGCCAAAGACTAGACTTGGGAAGACTTGAATTCTTTGTCTTGACTTGTGCAGTTTAGTTTCTTTCCAGGATGTGTGTTACCCAAAAATTTCCCCTGTGTTTTCTGGCATGGATGGCACTGGCTGCTCCTCCTGCAAGTGTGAACCACAGTGGAGCAGAAACAGGCCTGCTGACCTTCACGTCTCTCATTTCTTCCACGCTTCTGTTTTGTCTTCAGTCCTATAGAGCCTGGGTGTTTCCTGGCTCCTCGCCTAGCTCTGTCACCATTGTGGTGTTTTGTCTGTCTGCTGTTGACTTGTCTTTGTTCGTGCAAATCTCATGTTGTTTTGTTCGCCTTGAACTATTTAAAGTTGCGACGTGCAGTCAGCCCATCTTCAGTCTTAATCAAAAGAAGCACTCATGTGAGCTACAACTGCAAACTAAAATGGATTTAGGCTTTTACTGTGTCTAGTTCTTTTCATGCTTTATATCTGTGGCAAATTTAAATCCAGATCATCTGGACTGGATTGATGCCACTATTTTTTAGGCTTTTTATTTGATTTACTTTTAGAGTAATTGCTTATTTCGGCTTTCCATTATTGTTTTGAGATAGTTATTTTGAAGATCATTACATCTCTGATATAGTGAAAATTCAAAACAGCTGAAATAAAATGGTGTCATTCTGGGTTTTGCAGCAGCTCTGTTAAGGTTTTATTTCACAATCCTTCCTTGTGAGTGTATTGATACTGGTGTTGTGCTGTTCTCAATTATTTGCTTCATCTCTTCTGTTATACAGTAGAGAATACCTCCCGCTGCACCTGCTTCCAGTTTGTTTCCCTTTCTCTTTGCCACAGTTTATATTGTTAACATGTCCTCTTATTTCCATTCTCTCAGGTTCCTGAGGTGATCAGCAGCATTCGCCAAGTGTCCAAATCAGCCCTGAAGGAAGACGCCAAGGCCAAGCAAGAGGCAGATGAGGCCTTCTACAATTCCCAGAAGTTTGAAGTGCTTTACTGTGGCAAGGTGCTGTGCACATCAGTGTGCATGTCTCATTTATGGAGAGTTTGCATTTGAAAGTCACTGAATAATTGCCAATAAATTCCCCAAAATTCCAGGTGACGGTTGGGCACAAGAAAGCTCCATCCACCCTCATTGATGACTGCATTGATAAGTTTCGCCAGCATGAATTGGAGCGCAAACGCCTGCGGTTGCTCAATGGGCAGCGAGGCTCCACAGAGAGCGCCCCTGTGGAGTTTGCCATTGGAGGAGATGGAGACCCCCTCTCATCTATCCTGAATGAGAGTCTGGATGAACCCGACAGCCCTGGAGTGGAGGACATGGGCAATGATACAGGTAAGACCCAACTGCAGGAAGATGTTTAAGCTAACTTGTTGATTTGACTTCAAAGAAAAAGCACTTTAAAACTGTTATAACAGCTACTGGCAATTTACTTTGCAGTTTTAGGCTAATAATCCTTTGTTTTTTGGTGACATTTTCTTATTCCCACAGAACAGCGGCTAAATGTTAAACATTATGACATCACTTGAGGATTTCCTGCTATAATGTAGCTATAATGGAGTTTGATGATAGAACATTAGATGCATTGAATATCATAAATTGATGATATCTAAGAATGTATTTGAGAGTGGAATTTAACTTTTAAGAAGCATCCTGTTGGCAGATATAGAGGCTTTGTAGTTGCACTAGAAACTGCTACTCACAAATAATGACTAATTGTGAAACTAGCACTTACCATTTTGGTGTATATGCCCCTTGTGTTTTCATATTGTAGATTCTGATGTCCCGCCTTGACCTAGACCTGTGACAGATTTGAAAAAAAAAAATAGATGGTGAAGGTCCTGACCCCTTGCCAACCTGCTAAGTTTGATCCAAATCGGATAAAAAACTGTCCGAGTTTTTGCTATGACACAAAAATGCCAGTGATTGCTATTTGCTCGCCCAGTACACTTAGTGATGGTGTAACAGTGGGAATAGAAAAATGGTAAAAAAGAAATACATCTGAAAAAAGCATGAGTCATTAATGTTATAGTCAAGTGAATGGTTTGATAAGGTATTTTCAGGTTTCTGTGGCACAGGTTTTTATTGCTTGTGTCTAAGCTCACTCACTAAGAGTTGTAGCTTAATAGTTGTCACCTCAGTTAACCTCTAAAAACAGCTGGCATAGCTTGCAAGATAAGTCAGGTTAAAACGAGACTATGAAAGTTAACTTACCAGATGCTATGGTTAGTTATCTAACATGTTGACATTATCACAACCGAAAAGGGGTCATAAATATCGCTGCAAAAATGATCTGTGCTCAGGCAAAAACAGCACATACATTTTATACTTAATGTTGAGATTGGAAATTCAGAAATGCAATCAGCTTTTCTTAGCCGCTGTTGCCCAAGACTTGTGAACTCTGATATGGCTGTTGGAGGGCATGTTTCATCATCTGAGAGCCCTCTGTACATGAGAGGGGCTGGTTCCCTTTCTGGAACAGATCACAGAGACAAGATTTTCACAAATGGATTGACTAATTTTTCGCATTTTTGTCCCCTTCAATGAAATCAGTCTCTTCCATTTGTTTGTTCTTCCACACAGTTCTGTAGAACCCGCTGCCGTGACATTTTCAAAATTACACTCACTGGCCCAAAATGAAGTCCTAAATTGTTAATTTAGCACGTAATGTAATTTGTTTGCCCATGTGTCCCATGCATATCTCAAACACCACTGGTTGCATTTTGATTAAATTTGCGTAAGTAATGCATCTCACTACTGCATTCATTATTGTATTTTCAAATGCACACTGATTTGGCCTAAGAAGGGTGCTACAATTGCAGGTCGTCTTTGTTACTGATGCCAGCTGCTTCATTTGTGGGGAACAACTATTTCCTTGTCTCTTTTGACATATCACTGCTCTTTGCGGTCCAGGTAAGGGCCTGTCCAGCAGCTCCAGTCACAGCAGCCTGAGGGGAGCGTTCCCTGAATGCATCCTGGAGGACTCTGGTTTTGAGGAACAGCAGGAGTTTCGCACACGCTGCAACAGCTTGGCAGGCAGTCTGCAGAGGAAGCCGAGGGAGGGGGTCATGATGGGCCCCACGCGCCGCAGACACGCCAGTGCACCCAACCACGTTCAGCCCTCTGATGCAGACAAGAACCGCACCATGCTCTTCCAGGTACAGAAAATAAGTCATGCGCTCAAGCAATATTACACCTCTCACCATTCACATATGCAAAGTATACTGTGTACTAGCATCCAGTTACCCTATGAAATGTAATCTGATGTAATCATGGGCTTTGTTTTGGTTGCTGTCTTAGTTTCTGACTTAGACTTTGCCTCTTTAGACGTTTATTGTCTTGCAGTCTATCTGACTGCAGTCGCTTAATACACTGGAAGAGGGAAACACAGCAGTGGAAAGAGTTCTCATACAGCCTTTAGCGTAACAGCATGCCCTCCCACTGGAACATGTGGTGGAACATGTGGCTGAACATGCACTCACATGCTTAGCCAGGACCAAGGGATCCATTATAATTGAATTTCATTCATTTGCAATAAACTACAGGGAGTAGATATTATGTGCAATTATGGTATTGGTGGAAGAAATATAATGTATTGGCGTTAAATTGTTTGATTATTTGATACCTTTGGATTTTGTCCCAATTATAGTAGAGGCTATGTTTATGAGCAGAAATGTTAATTTGCCTTGTCAATGAGATTGATTGACCTTTTTATACTCACTTGTGGCAAGTTATAATGAGGCGAAGTACTCGATACCTTCTGTCATCAACGCTTGCTTGCTTCAGGGCTGTTTGTCATTCAATCCCTTCCTGCATTTAGCTCAGCCCTATGAGGTGCTTGTTCCTATAAATCATTTTAATGTGCGACCGGCTGGCAGCTACAAACTGCAGGCTTGCAAGGCCCTGTGTTACTGCCTTGAATAAAGCAGCTGTAACTCTTCTGAGTAGAATTTGTGACTGCAGCGCACTGCTCCTGTGAAGATGTAAGGCTGCTTCATCATGATTAGCATGCAGGCTGCGGAGTTAGCCAGCTGCCAGTCCTGACACAGCATGCCCATTTCCTCATGAAGCTAATTTAGAGAACTAGAGCACAGCCTTCAGTGTGATGCTCTCCATAGCAGTCAATTATGGGAAAAGTTATTTGTAGCCAG
Source organism: Neoniphon sammara (assembly GCA_900302535.1). Classification (NCBI taxonomy): domain Eukaryota; kingdom Metazoa; phylum Chordata; class Actinopteri; order Holocentriformes; family Holocentridae; genus Neoniphon; species Neoniphon sammara. The sequence continues at coordinate 26,621 of OMKZ01039205.1, read as the reverse complement.
TTGACCTTGATTGTGTGTGCGCGTGTGTGTGTGCATCTGTCGATTTGTATCCTCTTGTGTTTCACAGGTGGGGCGTTTTGAGGTAAACCTCATAAGTCCAGACAGTAAAACAGTGGTTCTAGAGAAGAACTTCAAAGACATCTCATCCTGCTCTCAGGTCAGTTTGTTTGAACTTGGCTTTATCTCTGCTACAGTCTCAGTCTCATATATTTTGCTTTTATTTTGCCAAAATATGCTCTTTTTCATCACAAAGCAGGCCTCTCGTTTGGTATCCTTGACTTGACAGCAAATGGCATCTTTATCAGTGACACTGACATAAATGGTCTTTGCCAAATGCAATCCCGTTCCTTTAAACAGACTACCCCCATAAAGATAATGCACTGACTAGCATGAGTGCAGTGGCCATTTTATAAATTAAATTACATATTTTTGGCATCATAGAAAATGTCAAGAACTATTATGGCATCAGTGATATATGCTGTATTTCAGGAGTTGCAATTTCATCATCCCTGTTGTGGGACTGAACCCAAAGACCCAAAAGGGTTTTCCTACCCCATTGTGGTTTATGCCAGTTGCTTATTTATTTAGTTGTTTTTTGTGGTGACTTTGATCCAGGGTATAAAGCAGACAGACCATTTTGGATTCATCTGTCGGGACCCTGCGGAGTCTGGTCCCAGTCAGTACATCTGCTATGTCTTCCAGTGTGCCAGTGAGTCCCTGGTGAGTCGCGCAGAGCATCCGAAATGAAACAACTTCAGGTTTTACTTTATGACTGAATCCCTTGATTTCAGGCACAACAGGCTTCTCTCTGTGTGTGTGTGTGTGTTTGTTTGTGTGTGTGTGTCAGGTGGATGAGGTGATGCTGACCCTGAAGCAGGCCTTCAGCACAGCAGCAGCCTTACAAAGCAACAAGACCCAGATCCAGCTCTGTGAAGCCTGCCCCATGCATGACCTGCACAAGCTCTGCGAGCGGATTGAGGGTACGCAGCGTGAACTCAGCTGCACATCCAATACTGCTTTCTCGGGCTTGAGTCATGAATATATTGATGCAAGCTCTCTCTATCTCTGTGAGAAGTTACAGCAAGATAAAAAAAATATCATTCTCGTTTCCTCCTGCGTTTCCAGGTCTGTACCCGCCTAGAGCTAAGATCGCCATCCAAAAATATCTCTCCCAGCTGACTGACAATGAGCAGGCTGAGATTTTTGAGCGGGTTCAGGTGAGGATTGACATTGTTTTAGAGAAAAGACGCCTTCTTCACCCTCGAAATTAGTGACATATTAACAGTTGCTGGTGATGTTTGACCGGAGACAGTTGATTTTGACAGACACCACATGTTTTTCCATGCTGACCTCTGAGGTATGTGTGTGTTTGTGTATCCATGCCTGCAGAGAATGAAGCCCGGCTCAGACCAAGAGGAGAACGAGCTGGTGATTCTCCATCTGAGGCAGTTGTGTGGAACCAAACAGAAGTCACACCTCCACATTGGAGAGGCCCCTCAGGTAATTTCACTGTAGGCCTGGAAAAGCCACTGTCCCATTAGAGCTCAATTAATATAGAAACTGTACCACTTATCTGTTTCACCAGCTCAGAGCTGAGCCTCTTAGATATTCAGAGTTGCTTAAGTATAAGATACCGTTCTAAGCTGATCTAACTGGGCTATAGGCTCTCCATTGTTTTGACATAACAGTTCGGGTTGCTTTGGCACATATTTGTCAGTTGTGAGAGATCATGCGAGGGAAAAATTTAACTGAGGGCCAGCAGTAAAGTAAGCAGCTGGGTTTTTTAGCTGCTGAACAGGAAGTAACCTGCCCTTTGCTTGTTTGGCCTGTTCATTGTTGCTGTCATTGAAGTGGTTATTTACTGACATAGGAGTAGGCCTACTGTGGCCATTTGTTAAATGTAGATAATAAGACAAAGTTGTCTCTATTTTCTCTCTCTTGCTCGTTCACTCTATTTAGGTCTACACTGGAAGTGGTGGTGACTCAATATGGAATCAAATGAGGGCCATAAATGTTTGTGTAAACTTGTGTAATAAAGTTTTGTAGCTGTAGACATATTTTGTGCATGTGTGAAAAAGTTTTGTGCACACACTTTATTACACATTTACAAATATGTATGGTCCTCATTGGATCCCATAGTTCAATATCTTGCCTTGCGTCTTTTTCCTTGGAATTTCTGTCAGTGACTTTTGAGTCTCTGTAGGTGGCGCTGTTTTCTTTGTCCTGGTGGCCATCAGGGCTTACAGTTGAGTTCTTCTATTTATTCCAAGCAAACTGCTGCTGCTGCAGCTGGAAATATAGAGTGCATCACTTGCTGTGTGCGGGTGTTTTTTTTTTCCCAGGAAAGACCTTACCTGACCCCGAGTGCTTGGAAAGCCGAATATAAAAGCTTTCATGACCAGGGTGTAGATTGGATCACTCCTGTGTTATGTCAACTGGTTACTACTATGTTGTGTCAGTTGCAAAATGGACATTTTATTTTTATGAAAATGTTGTGGATTATTACTTTCACAGCATCTAGAGTAAGGGATTTTGTGTTGAATATTTTCAGTGAAATGGTTTGTCCCAACTTCAATTTCAGTAAAGCTGTAATGCGCTCTTAATGTATTGTAGCTCAAAAACTCTTCGCCGTGTGCTTTGTTCTGTGAAAATAACACAATCTTTATACAGCTACACAAATAAGGAGTTTGTGTACTGAAACTATATTTGCCTATAGTAAAAAATCATTTCTATTGTCAAGTTTAATAACCATTTCTTTACCTTGCCTCTGACAGCTTGTTTCTGCTCATTGTTCTCTGACAGAACGCGGCAAATAACTCAACAGCAGGAGACGGCACAGCCACTGGCGGTCGCTTCAAACTAGATATCCTGAAGAATAAAGCTCGCACCTCGCTCACCAACTCTCTGGAGAATATCTTTTCAAGGGTAAGCTGGAGCAGAGAGGTTTTCTTTTTTTCTTTTTTTTTTAACACTTTCTCTTTTCTGCCTAGTCCTTTGAATTTAATTTCCTTCCTTGCTATTTGATCTCCCCCACCTCTCTCTCTCTCTCGCTGGCATGGTTTCTTCTTCTCTCTCTTTCTAAGTTTATTCTTGTCTACGTCTCTTATCTTCCCCGCTCCCAACAGAACCCAGCCGTCCTGCTGTGTACCTGTGTGTGTTTCTCTCCTGCCCTCTCTTTGTATGTGTTGCCGTTTCCATGTCATTGTCATCCAGGGGATTTGGATTGACCCATATCTGCCAGGGAGACAGCACTATAATTCCTTAGTTGATGGATCCAGGCAATCTGAGGCCTCTGCTGCCATCTGTTATTGTCTCAGAGACTTAGCTAAACAATGACACTGTCAGTCAGGGAGATATCTGTGCTTTTTTTAATTTCGTGGAGCATTTCATTTCCTGATTTATTTCTGTTAGATGTATTTTTTATTTATTTTTTTACTCTTACACTTGATGGTATTCATTAACTGGTTTGTATTTTGAGAACGTGTCTGATGTTACGTAATCACCTCTGTCTCCAGGGTGCCAGTCGGATGCGAGGCCGTTTGGGAAGCATGGGAAACATTGGCAGTTTTGAGAGAGTAAGTGTCCTTGAGGAAGAATGTGAAACTTCCCAGAGCTGCGGTCAGAGGGGCCTCTGGGAAATCTCACTTTTCAGCCAATGTCTATTAGAGGGATGTCATATTCCAGCCCTGTGCTCAGAAAGGGGCCTGTGTGATAAGGCAACCAATTTTAGATGCAGACCTCAGAGTCTGTACATACAGCGGTCCTCTCATATGTGGATAAAATATACTGACTTGTCTTATTCTCAGATGGTTTATCTGTCGTCCCCAAAGACAAACACTACAGTTCGGACAGTGTCTGTCGAGCTGTCGGTTGACCATTTGTGGGCGTCGGATGGTAGAGGGTCTCCACTATGTCACTGCTGTGCAGAATGTGGGGTGAATGTGTGAGGAATCCACTCGACCCCCCATCAGTCATAAGAGAGATGTATATGAGGAGGATCTGTGACTTATTATACCAAACATGCAGACTAGAAATGAACCCTGCTGTGCCCTGATATTTTCTAGTTGTCATATTTGCCTTATATGTTTACATCATACCAGATTTACCCCTATGAGCTGTCGACTGAAAAAACAAAAAAAAACTTCTATATCAGCTTCCTAGTGGTTATTACAAGTAGGATACATGGGATATTTTCTCTGTCATCTACTACTTAGTGTCATGAATTGTAGAAGTTCATTAATATACAGCATGTGGCAACGCTGCAAATAATAAAGACATACATAGACAATCTGCACAACTACAAACACTTGTGCTGAGGGGATTGCAGCATTAATCAACATCACCGTACACACACATAGACTTTCTTGCTTGTCTCAAGGCTATTTCTTTTTACTGCTGTTATTCTCTTCGCCCCACTTGCAGCCTGACCCTTCAAAATTAGCGTGTTGTTTTGCCCTGTGGTACAGCTGAGTAAGTAGTGGTCTGGGGATTGTGTCAGGATACAGATCTCCTGGCAAGCAGGAAATAAAGTCAGGATGTCCAGTTCTGTGTCTGCTGAGCCATGCCTCTCCTGGCTTCCTCTTCTTGGCCCTGTAAACATGACCCAACACTACTGAAGTGTAGCCATGCTCTTCATGTGATACTGGCCTTCTCCCAGTGTAAACCACCTAATCTTATCCATATATCCTACATTGTACAAATGACAATTAGGCCGTTTAGCTGACAGTCATACTGTAATTCACATAAGTGCAAAAGACTACTTACACAGTGTCCTGTGATCAGCAGTGCCAGGTTTGAACCTGCATTATTCCCCATATGAGGTAGTGATTACACCAAACCCTTGCACAGTAATTATTACACTTCTGTAGCATCAGATCTTAGAGAGGGAGGTCTCCCAGAGTACGGAGAGAGGAGATTGGAGGGTTCGGTTAGGAGCTGAGCCATCGAGAGCTTCCCCGCCAATAGTGTGTGATGCTGTGAGTCATGTGACATTGACCATTAGAATACAATAGATGGTGGGAGTTGTATGGCTAGGCAGGAGGTAGCACTGAGTGTACGAGTATTACGGGGAGTTGAACCTGGAATGAGTCTTGTTGTGGGGGGCACTGACTAGGTGAGTGCAGACCTGTTGTAACTTGGCATATTGAGCTAGTGTGTTTTGTCTGCCTTTTGACTTAACTTAACCTCTGGAATAGAATTACTGTATGTGGATTAAGTACCAAAACAGTTTGCCTTTTGAATTGTGCCTGACTTGTTTATTTATTCATCATTCTACTTCTTGTGTAAACTCATCATTCACAATATTTACACAATAAAATCCAAGCATGCTGAAAATATCATTTATAAATAATTTATTTATTTATCATTTATAAAACTGCATATAACTTCATTTAGCACTCAATTTGCATCAAACTGTTAAATGGTCATTACTCAATACCGGAAGTAACATCTTACTCCCTGTATCATCTGTGTAACCCCTCAGCAGGACGAGGAGTCTCCCGATCACTCCCCTCCAGGTTCCCCTCTCAGTTTACCTGACGATGATCCGGAGGCCGGCCAGCAGTTCCGTCGGCGTGCCCACACCTTCAGCCATCCTCCCGTGAAGAAACGCATCTCCTTTGAGGGCCACCCGGCCAACCACAGCAAACAGGCCCAGCTCCGCAGACAGCAGTCTGTCAACCCCGAGCTACTGCAGGGCAGGTACCTCAACCACTGCATCACTTCCTGGTCACTTCCTTTCTAGTTTCAACCTGTAGGAGTGAGGAAGTATCTATTTCTAGATGCAACCCAGAACATGTCGTGGTAAACTTGTTGGTTTCATAAAGTAAATTCACTGAAAGGTTTGGGTTATACTGGAGAGAGTTTTTGGGTTCTGTTGGAAGACACTTATGGCTCAGGCTAACATCATCATGGAAAATTTTAACCCGTTGCTCTCCTTTAATCAGTTTGACACTAACTGGGAAATACTAAATATTTGGTTGACCTTTGACACACACAGACAGTGTAATCTATTTGCAGCACTTTGATCAATTCTAAACTCTGAGAAATCTCCTCCTCCACCTCCAGCCCCACTGTCCTTGAACAATAGCATCACAAGTTTCCTGTCACTGTTTGATGTCTCATGAGTCTTCAGTGTTTTCTGAGCTCCGGCAGCAGCCCTTTTTCTTTGTATAATGTGTTTGTTTTTATTTGTGGGCGTTTCATGTTGTGTGTGGCTCACCCAGTCCCGTGGCCATCTCGAGAACGCGCAGCGTCTCAGAGAGCGAGTCCTCCTTCAGCCTCTCCTCCTCCTTCACCGCTCCCACTTTCCTGAAAAGCTTTTACCAGGGCTCACTGGGCTCCCTGGGTGACACTGGGAACCCCAAGAGGTGAGAGGGGGTGCACAGCCGCCCCCCTGCTTAGACCCAACAGCATCGGCCAGGGACTTGACAAATGGGACGGGACGGGTGGGAGGGAGGCGCTGTTCTTCGTTGGGATGGCAGTAGACGTGTTTGTGTTGTCTGTCCAAACATCTTAACATCCAGCTTTTTAGTTCCTGTAACTTTCTCCCTTCTTCTATCTATCAACAGCCTTTTTTTATTAACAGACATTTACTTTCCAGCTGTTCCCCATTGTCTCTACAGCTGGACTCTTCTGATTTTCCTCAGAATTAGAAGGGGATGCTGATAAACCCCTGTCTTATTTTATTTGCATGGGAACATGAAACATTTTTGCATGGCAAGGCTATTTTTAACCTGGAATTAAAGCCTTTATTAACTGCTTCACACACTTTTTCCATCAAAGTTTTTTTTGACCAGTGGAAATCCTGATGCTTAAATCACTACTTTAAGCATCATACTGCTGAATTCAGACTTACTGATTTATTGTATTTCTTTAAAAGGTTGCTATCAGTTGAGGTACAACTGCAGTAATCAATCAGCATATTCTTAAGGAAAGAAAGACATAGGATGCCCGAGAGACTCCTGATCCCTTTTGGTGCTGCAGCATCCCAACAGGGTCTGACTGTGTGAGGAAATGGCACAATGTCTGGCTGAGGGAAAGTAAAGGTTAACATTTCAATTATGAATGAGATTCAGGTGTGAGGATCATCTTCGACTGTCAATTCTTTGTCAGACGGAGCTGTTTTCCCCGTCTGACAGCAGTCCAGCCCTCCAAGTGCTTGTACTGTTAATATTACCAATAAGAACAGCAAGAATTATTGATTTATTGAGTAATTGAGTAATTTAATCTGAATATGTCAACGTGTTCATGGCCAGGTCGGCATTATCTGTACTGTGAGACTGCCTTACTGCAGTGCTACTGTTTTGTGACTTCCTTATGGTTTTATTTTATCTGCACAGGCAGGAAATTATGGTGAGATAGTGTGTCAAGTGAAGAATTTCATATCAGCTCAGTTGAATTATGGAAGCCAAACGAAGAAATGATGTTAAATCTGCAGAACAGCTGTAAGATCACAGTCATTGCCTCAGAGGCCTTCACCTCAATCAGAGGTCACTTCCTGTTATTCGTTGTTCACATGATCAGACAGGCAGTGTGTGCTGACCAGGCTTAGCACCAGCTATCAACTGATCCCCGCCTAATGACATAATAGGCTCAGCTCTTCACTGGTGAAAAGTGAGTTGAAATGGGGTAATGTGAAGTAGAAAGAATTCAGCAAGTCATATTATGTAACCTCTTACATCTGCACTTGACATTTCAGTTTGACACTCAGCAGTTTTGCCTCATGTGTGTACGACTTGATGTGTAAAATTTGAATTGAGCAGCGAGGATTTTATGAGTAGATCCAGAAGCTCTTTAACTGTTCTTTTCTCTCCCCACAAAAACAACTTCTTTTCCAGGAAATGAGCAAAACATTCATGCACCACAACTTTGGCTGCTTGTGTGTCTTATATTTGTGGTTAGTTTTATGCTACGTACTAATTATGAGCTGCAACACTACCAGCTGCTTTATTAATATGAGTATTGGGGATCAGTCAGTACCAGCCTCGTGTGTGTGTTCTTTGTGATGACTATTTCACACCAACTCTGACAGACTGTGTTGATGAGAAGCCTGTATAAGGTTTCCTCTGTGGAGAGATTACACGAGTGTGTGTATGTGCACTAGTGGATGTGTGCTTATGTGTGTGTGCATTTTGTAGATATGTGTGTGCCTCCTAAAAGGGTGCTGAAAGACTGTTAGTGTAAGATGACACCTGACTCGTTTATTGGGTGTTCGTGACTGTGCCTTCTTCTCTTGCAGTAATGGGGAAGGCAGGAAGAGGTCCCTGTCTGGCTGCAGCAGTGACTCTTTGAGCGGAGGGGGTCTCCCACCGACCCCACGCAGGGTCTCCTGGAGACAGAAGATCTTCCTGAGGGTTGCCTCGCCAACGAACAAGCCTTCTGCCTCCATGCAGCACCCAGGTCTGACAGAGGGCCTCCTGTAACACAATCACTGTTGACATTCAGGCATGGCATGACAGGATGCATGATGAATAAGCTCAGATTAATCAGCAAGTGCATTGAAAATAGTGCAAAACTCTAAGACAAATTTAATGGGAAATTACAATTTTTAAACTGATTTTTAAATCACGTGCATATATAGAAATTGTAGTATATGTGCATATGCATATGTAGAAATTGTCCAGTAAGGTTTCAGGAGAAGGAATTTCTCATATGTGCTTTTCAGATGAACACTGGAATAGGAGCTCTTCAGAGTAATCCTCCAGCATATTTCTGAAACTGTTTTTGTCCTTTCTTGCCTACAGCATAGACTCTCTCTGAGCATACTTTGACCTCGAGGGATTTTGTAGTTGAAGAATTTTAACTTGGAAATGATTTTCAGATCCAGGATGTTAAAAAATACATTTTCTTCAGTTTTTTGTGTGCCTCAATGTTTTTGAACATGATTTTGCAACAACAGGGGTTGCAAATTAAGTTTTCATTTATCACATATTAAATTAAGTTTTATTTATTTATATATTTTACTGCACTGTCACGTAGTGCAGTGTATCACAGTGAGTCAAACCGATATGTACTAAACGTGGTGGCATGCATTTATCCAGAGCTTTACAGTACCATGAGTGCATGCTTTTTTATTTTGAATGCATGGCCCCAATTTTGTTTGAACCTAACTGAACGTACATTTAAAACATAGTCCATTTATTTAAACATATATTAAAACTATTGCTAATAACCACTACTTTACAGTTACTTTACAGCAGTGTGTTTGGTTGTTTTGTTTTAGACAACTGTGATGCCAGGGAGCTGTTGCCTCTCTCTCCCCGTGCCTTCGACTCAAGTCAGGACCACTTTGGGCGCTTTCTGCCCTCCTCAAGTGACTCCCTCAGCGGGGAGAGGCCTAAGAGGACAGGAGCCGATTACCGGACCCTCTGGAAGACGGCGATCCACCAGCAGATCCTGCTGCTGCGCATGGAGAAGGAGAACCAGAGGCTGGAGGGTGAGTTACAGTTGGAACTGTCCAAATGATGTATAAACAATTTGATCACATGAATCCCAAATATGAAGAACACTGTGTTATTAATCTTGTTGCTGTTAGATCCTTAAATGCTCTTTTATGTTCAGGGTATTTAGTTTTCTTCAGGCACTGGAGGTTTTTATAGTTTGTGTCACAAGGCTGTTCTGTTGGCAAATACTCACACTGGGTGTCATTTGGGGTGTCATTCTTTTCAGCTATTACACAACTTTCATTGAGGACAGTTTTTGAATATCAGATTTAGGCGTGTCCATGTCCTCCCTCTCCAATATGAAAGTGGTTATTCTCTAGCTCTCTCCCTTTTTTTAGTGCCTCTAATCTTTTTATTTTCCATTTGCAGTGTTCTTTGTTCATTTTGTTTATTAAATGAGTCCATTAAAAAGACATTTACTCTAATAACATCTAGTAATAATAAACTAGTTTATTATCAAAATTTTAATCAGCACAAAACATGGACCATCAGCCATGTATCAGAACCTGTATCAGCCTTAAAAAGCCATATCGGTCAAACCCTAGTTGTAATGGAAACCATGATTCCTGTTCCGCCTCTGTGCCTGTCATGATAACCCTAAAGCTGCAGAGCCAGTCCTCACCACATGCTGTAACACTAGAAGCCTTGTTGTTCCCTACTGGGACAGAAAGCCCAGAGTTAACCACCCTTTAAGCTGTCGTTTCTGACTGCTGTGTATTTCAGGAGGAGTCAAATGTTGCCATCTTGGTTTGGGATTTTGGAATACAGCTATAATTAGAGAGAGATGTTTTGGTGAGCATGTGCACATGTGAACCTCAACACCAACAGTAATACCAACAGAAGTGGCACTGTTTTGCTCACAGCTCAGAAAAACACCACAGTATAGAGCTTTTGAGAATATCGCCCTCTAATGGCCAAGGGTGCATGCTGAAGCTTTCTCACTACTCTTCCTGATTACCCCTCCTCTTCTAAAATGAAGTAACTTGGAGGAATGGACTGGAGAAAAGGAGGCACAAATAATTAAATGGTCCCATCATAACTGATGTATTTTTTTTAGGTTTTTAAACACATCCAGCACAAAACATGAATTTTAAATTCATACTGCCGTTAACCCTTAAGTTAACTATTACAGTTACATTAAAGGGCTGGGAATTGCCCTGCCATGTTTTTTTTTTTCAAGTTGTGTCAAGATGCCAAATTTTGGGTGACCTCACAGTGAGGTGGCCCCTCTCTCCCTCGAAATTTGAAAAGACTTCCTGTGGAGGATAAAGCACACTTCTCTCATTTCCTACTCTTATTGTGACAGAGAGCAACACCAACATCAGTTTTCAGGTCACAGAGGAGCTTTTAGAGTTTTGGGGTGCACCCACTGTGTCTACTGCCAAGCAACCTTTTTGTTCTGAACACCAACACATCTTTCCCTCTGTTTGTTCACTATGATACCAATGCTGGTCTGAGGACCTAACTGTGAATAACCATTTTGAATAGAAGGTAAGAGATATAAAAGCTTCTCCCTGGGTCAAGGCAGATGCTTTGCATGTTTTGGTTGTTGGTTACTACATGGGCTTCGTTCATTCAAATCAGCATCTTTTGTTTGCATGTTCAGAGTCAAACCATATTTTATGGTCTGTGTTTTGCTTTTGTCCTCCATAATCTTGATTTGGCCTCTCCATGCCTCCAATGTGAAAGCTATGAATGTAAGGATGTATTATTGGTGTCATTTGGTTCTTGTGGCTTGCGTCCATGTGTTAAGGTTACCATGGGAACTGCTCCTGCAAGGTGGAAGGGACTGTATCCACAGTTACCCTTTGCTCTCAAGTCTGACCTCTTTTAATCAGCTATGTTCTGTTTTACAAAGGCACAAACAGAAGCATATTTCTATTTACACTCCTGTCCTGTCACCCTCCTGTATTCATTTTCTGGCTGACCATAAACTTGGGGTGCCATGTAATGCTGAACATATGTACCGAGGCTTCACAAGCTGGTGGCACTTTCAAAGACCCTTCCTGAGCTGAGACAGAACCTGTGCACTCATCCCTTTCTTCCCTCCTGATCGCGCTCCAGCGAGCCGGGATGAGCTGCACATCCGCAAGATGAAGTTGGACTACCAGGAAGTGGGCCAGTGCTCCAAAGAGGTGCAGGCATTATGGGAGAGGAAGCTGACGGCCCCGGGCAGGACCACGGTCCCACAAGACAAGGAGGAGATGTACAATGCGCTCTGCCAAGGTGAGAGGACTGTGTGTGTGTAAGAGAATGAGAGAAAGAGATAGAAAGCCCTAATAAAAATAAAATATACTTAAAATATAAAAGAACAGTAATAAGTGCATTTAAATCTCATTAATACCTTATGTACTAAATTTAAATACAAAAGTGTATTTATTTAGTGTTTTAATGTATTGTCTTAAAGTATACTTTAATACCTTTAAGCACACTTTAATAATTTTACATAAAAGTATGCCATCAGTACACATAAATGCAGTATTCTGAAGTGGGACCATAAATGCTCCTTGTGTATTTCAAATTTGTTGTTTTTTTTTTATTTACAAGATAATTAAAAATATGATTTGACATATTAAAAGCTGATTTTAATTAAATGAGGAATGATTTGAAAAGTATATTTAAATATATTACATTACAATTCAAGAAATCCCAAAGGAGAACAGTAAAGTGCACTCAGCACATCTTAAGTACATATTAAATATCATTTAATTGCAACTTAAACATATAAGTATAAAAAAGTATGTTGAAAATAATAAACCTGGGAGTGTATGTGTATGTGCATGTGTATGCATGTTAGGGCTATACTTGTATGTAGTGTGTGGGATGAGCACATCTGTTCCCTCTGTTTGTGTCCAGGTGTTCCTAAGAACAGGCGAGGCGAGGTCTGGTTGCTTCTTTCCCATCAGCACCGGTTGCGACACAGACTGCCGCCGCGCCAACAGGCCCCGGACACGCCGTACCACGACCTGCTGAAGCAGCTCACCGCACAACAACACGCCATCCTGGTGGATCTGGGTGAGTGCACGAACAAAATCAAAACAATAAAGGTTTACTGCTGGGAAAAGCAAGAAAAAACATGCTGAATTTGGCGGTTTTATTTCCCAGGCCTGGGCAAGTTATGGAGAAAGATGCAAGTCCAAGAAGTTTTGAAAGTCTTTGGCAGTTGTATAATAATTTTTATGTATTTCAAGTGTCTACTGCCAGGGATTTTCAAACTTTTTCATGTTCCAGACTCCTAGTAATTTGAAATGTTTTTACCCTAATATTAAATTGTTGAGATGTCATACTTGAACGCTGACAAATACATTCAAAGTGCTGAGATAAAAAATAAGTTTAAAATAATCACCCATAGTTTACTTTTATGTATTGGAAAAATTCTAATAAATTATGGTGAAATTAAACTATTCCTCGTTTTGCTTCGGACCCCTGAGAGTCTGAAGCAGGATCTACCAGGACTCAGTCTGGAGTCCTGGTAGATCAAGTTACCAAAGAGCATTTATTGGTCCCATTTTTCCCATTTTATGTATTGCTTTCATTTTTATTTAGCTTGTAAAACTGTTTTGCTTTGAGAAGTTAACTATAAATAAAACTGGGTATTATTAGCAGTAACAGCAGCTGTAGTACTGTTTTCTTTCTTTCTTTCTTTCTTTCTTTCTTTCTTTCTTTAATTTCTTTCTTTCTTCCTTAGCAGAGGAATAACAATGGAAAAAAAAAAACAGCTTTCCTGTTTACAATGATTTCCCAAAATGAGAGCTCAAAATGAGAACTGTGGCATACAAAACAATTACTCTGTTAAAAAAAAAAATGGACTAGATACATAAGTACAAATATAAAAAAGGCACAGATAAGTCATAGATTTTGACTGGCATAGATGATTTATGGGATCACAAGCACATGATGAAGCCGTCTGTGTCTCTCTCTCCCTCTTCAGGCCGGACCTTCCCCACTCACCAGTACTTCTCGGCCCAGCTGGGAGCAGGGCAGCTTTCCCTCTACAACCTGCTGAAAGCCTACTCTCTGCTGGACACAGAGGTAATCATGCGTATGTGTTAATGGACACTGAAGATACTCTCTCACTCCATAATGCACCACTGTAAAACCATAGTGTATTTAATGTGATCATGCACTCATTTCCTGCTGCACAGGTGGGTTACTGCCAGGGCATCAGCTTTGTGGCTGGAGTGCTGCTGCTCCACATGAGCGAGGACCAGGCCTTCGACATGCTCAAGTTCCTCATGTATGACCTGGGCTTCAGACGACAGTACCGACCGGACATGGTTTCTCTGCAGGTCAGTTCCTGGATTCGTAGGCATTACTTCAACACGTCATTACATTCCTAAAACGACAGTGTTTGGGATATTATGGATTCACCCCAACTGCTGCTGCAGATCCTGGCTGTGAACGTGGTAACACAAAATACTTAGTTTACTTCATATTTGCTATGCACATTCCTGACCCCTAGAGGGAGACCCAGTTGATTTTGATGACCCCATGACCTTTGATGGGAACACTTATTAGTGCTTTGCTATATTAATGCTGTTGATACTGATATTTTACTGCTGATGAACTCTGACACATTTATCTAAACTGTCTGCTGTCGCATGAGATCAAGTTTGGCAGAGAGAGCAGGGTTTTTTTCCCCAGTTGAGCACAGCATTTAGCTACAGAATCTTTTGTTGTGATTTTTGTTTCTTAGAGAATTTGGGGTTAAACATTAAACGTGTTGATTTTTCTCAGCGAGTTAAGATTCAAATTGAGGTCACACTGGAGCAGCATCATGCAAAATATCCTGCAGTGTTTCTGTAGCCTGCACTAAATACTGTTAAATAAAGGGGAGCTCAGTTTTTTGTGCCACTAGAGAAAAAAAAAAGAAATTCCCCAAACATTTTATTCAAATTTCATGTGGGATGTTTGAAACAGTGAACAATTAACAGACATGCTAGACACTTAGGCTCAGTTTTCAGATATCTTCTGAGAGTGCCGGTGTGCCTCTCACCTGTGTGGCGTAGCTATCAACAGCAAACAGTAGCGTCCCCACCCCTTATTCAAACCACACCAGCATTGCTCTGTTAACTGCAGTCATATATCAGCTGAGCTCATGAGGGTGAAAGCATCAGCAGGCGTGGTAATGTTTAATCTACACCAGGTAACTGTTCAGCCAACCAGTGCCCTCCTGGGTCTCTCTGTGCTCCCATTGTGCTGCTTTAAGACCAACCCAAAGTTCACAAAGACAGGAAGAATTTGTGCTATAGTCTCTTCTGCTGTTACTCAGTGCGAGCGGGTGAAGGTAAAGTGTATTACTTTTAACTGTCAGGAAATTTGTAAGGCTGATAACAGTCTCATTTTAGTGTGATGCAACTTCTGCTTCTCCTTTCTGTCTGCTGTGTATTTTGCCACTGCACTCAACTGTCAGGATCGCTTTAATATGTAGCTAGAAAAATGTTTTGCAGAGCGCTTGTGAAATGCTTTGCTTTGACGCATGTCTGAGCAAGTCTTTGAAACGACATTCTTAACACTGACGCCGCTCCTTGGCCACGTGGAGGTTAATTTGCAGTAATACTTTGATTTTCGTGTCCCCGGCAGATCCAGACATACCAGTCGTCTTTTGAACGGCTACGTGCTCTGACCTGTGAGTGTCCGCATATGACTGTGTGTGTTGAAATGCCTGTGTGTATGTGTCGTCCCAGATTCAGATGTACCAGCTGTCGCGGCTGTTGCACGACTACCACCGCGAGTTGTACAATCACCTGGAGGAATACGAGATCTGCCCGAGCCTCTACGCAGCTCCATGGTTCCTCACGCTCTTCGCCTCCCAGTTCCCCCTTGGCTTTGTGTCCCGCATCTTTGGTACATCTTTAGAAAACCGGGTTATATGTTTGTTCAACACACACACACACACCCACACATATATACTTATCAGCACAATGCTTCCCATAAGAGGAAAGCCATAAATCTGATATGCCTCCTAGTGATTACAGCTTTACTGCATTGTTAAAAATATGTAGAGCATTGTTCCATTTATTGCTGTGTTGCTTCTGTTTTTTTTTTTCCCCAGATTTTTTATTTGTCCAGGGAACTGAAGTTATCTTTAAAGTGGCCCTGTGTCTTCTGAGCAGCCATGAGGGGGAGATAGTGGAGTGTGACAGCTTTGAGAGCATTGTGGACTATTTAAAAACTACAATTCCCACCCTCACCCAGACACAGATGGAGCAGACATTCGCCAAGGTACAGAGCGGGGAATTATCGGGGATTGTTCTAGGTTTCCAAACAGTTAATAACAGTGACGCATTTATACCTTGTACCTTTGAGAGCACTTAACCACCAATTTAGCTTTTAGGATTCTGTTTTGAAATGAACAGTGGCTCAGAATAAGATAAATGTTCTTTGTGATGATATGCAAAAAAATGTAGTTTAGTTACAGGTTGAACTAAATTGGTTAAAGTGAATGAATTTGAAAACTTATGGGTCGCTCCCACAGAGAAGCAGTACAACACTCCATGTATTTCAGCGAAATACATGGAGTTTGTTTTGTTTTTGTTTTTTTTTTGCTGGAGAGCACGAGGTGGAAAAAGTTGAGGCGCAGTGCAGTGCAGATCACCAGTCAAACCACAACGGGCGACCAATGGATAACAAAGTGGGAGAAGTAGCGGGAGTGGTTGTTTATTTTGGTCGCCCTGCAATCAAAGCCACGTACTTTCCTATTTTTTGCCATGGCTCATCTCTCTCACTCTCTGTGATGTGGCTAGCGTCTTTGTGCATCAAGAGTTTCTCTGTGTATTAGTCACTAAGAAATAAACCTGCTGGGTAGAGGCTCTTCTGTGAGTGTGTCAGTTCAAATTATGCAAGCAGGCCTGATTGGAAGGGTTTCGGTAAATTTAGTGAGTGAAACTGGGGAATAATTATATTATCCAGCAAATTAACATGCAAACCCACATACACGGCAGTTTGGCTGAAAGTTAGTAGACAGTGTTCTAACTTATCGAAGTATCATGACTTGTCAGTTCATGGCATATTAAGTTCCACTGTGTAACTTCTGGATTTCCAGGTATTGGAGATGGACATCTCCAAGCAGTTGCATGCCTATGAGGTGGAGTACCATGTCCTGCAGGATGAGATGTTGGAAACGGGACCTCTGCCTGATGATTCAGACCGGCTGGACAAACTAGAAAAGACCAATATCCAGCTCAAGAAACAGAACATGGACCTGCTGGAAAAACTTCAGGTAAGGAAAAAGGACGGGAGGGTCAAATTTTAGTCTGGTTATAGGCCAAAAGCTTTTTCCTCAACTGTTAGCTTTCATTTGCATCAGATGGAATGAACTGAGAAAATGACATCAAATTCTCAGTATATCATTTGTAAAAAAAAAAATATACTATTAGTATGTTACTGGTATAAAAGTAGGAAGAGGGTTCCTAATTTACAGGCTGGTGCACTGCCACAAATCTACTTTTTGACCTAGCAATTATGATATTGGTCAGTCTACAAAAAAAGTTTAATATTCCCTTTTTTGATTGGCTGGGAAAGTTTTCTGTCATATTGTTTGCACCTGCACACTGATATTTACAAAATTCACAATCTGTAATGTCTCAAACAACCCATAGATGGCACTAAAACATAAGTGACAGAGGAAAGACAAAGGGATGAAATGTTTTTCTTTATTGTAAATTTTCTTACCATTTGGCTCAGTACTATGTAAATCTGTACTGTGGGGCAGGTGAAGTCACAGCTGTGGGTCTTCACATGAATAAAGGTCAAAGAGGTCATAATGTTTGATAAGGAGAAAGCAGAAAACACTGAGCTGAGTCCTCCTTGGCCTTTCAGTGAAATTTTAGCAGCGTTTTAGTGCGCCATTTAACAAGTGGCTCACCACAAAGCCATAGACTCTGCATAGACTTGTGCTGCAGCACCTTACAGCCCATTGCAGCATTTATCAAAACAAGTGAGATGAATAAGGTGCTCTGCTGCTGACCCCTGCTCGTGTCCTCACAGTTTATAGCTCCCTTACTTTTTGTTTACCTCTCGTGCAAACATCTTGCTTTGTACCATGCCCTGTATTCAGAAAGGTAATGTGTCCGTGTCCTACAGGCTGCGCGGCAGAAGATCCAGACATTGGAGACAAACGTGGAGAACTTCCTGTCTCGGGAGAGCAAGATGAAGCACATGATTCGCTCTCTGGAGCAGGAGCGGGCGGCGCACCAGAAGACCATTGAACGCATGCGCTCGTGCCTTCCCCCCGACGCCCTGGCAGATGTGGAGATGACCCAGATCAAAACCGGACCCAATGGGAAATCCAAACCAGCGGCCAAGAAGCCCTGATGGCTACCAGGGGTTGGCTGCTCTGGGTAGACGCACAGGCAGAGACTGTGGTGAACAAACAGAGACCGGTTGAACACTGAGAACTGCTTCTTAGTGCAAGGCTGGTGAGCTCAAAGGCTGATTTTTTTTGTATTGCTACACAGAGAGTGGTGGCATTTTGTTAATGTGTGATGTCTGCACCTTCAGACAGGCAAACTGTATGGGAAATATCTGAGCTTTATTTTCTCTGATTGCGGTGGGAGGATGGTTTCAGCTGTGTTAGCTCTAGACCACTCCAACAGTGCATCAAAGCTCATTCTCTCTCATCTGTCTCGGTGCCAGTTGAGATCAAGATGCACAACATCCTTTATCGCTTCTTTTAGCAACCACAGGGGCGTTTTTCCGGTTTGCTACAAGTGAGAAATCTGCCTCTGCAACCTTTCTTAAGCACTGCCTTGATGTATAACTGACCTTCTCTGTAGCTGTAGTGATGGACAGAAGGTGCCTGTTTGTGCACCATGCTTTCAGCCTCAAAGTCAACTTATAGCCATTACCAGTGAGTATAATACTGGACTTGAGACCCTAATGTTTTTCCAACTCTGTGTTTGAAACTGAACCCATTATGCTTTCTTATTTCCTTTTTTTTTTTTTTTTTTTGGTTGGTATACTTGAAAATTTTGTGAATGTACTTTTCCCTCCAAAGAGCACTGTGGCAGCCTGGTCTTGTTGTGAACCTTGACATCCGTGCACGTGTCTGTCACTTTTGGGCTTTTACCTCTCGGCTCGCTTTCTCTCTCTCAGCAAAACGCCACAAAGGGATGTCTTTAGTTGCGCTCGCGTGAGAGAACCAATCACCGAGCGCTTGCACTGCTGCTTTTTCGGGAGGAAGTGCTTCGTCCAAAGCCCAGACAGGATGCGAGGTCGTCTGCCTCCTCAGCTTCCTGTGTGACTGACCGAGGTGTCGCCTCGTCCTCGGCGCCATGTTCAGATGCTGAGGCACAGCTCAGGCTCTCCAGGAGGAACTTGAGGAGGAGGAGAAGGAAAGAGAGAGAAAAATCTGATTGAATGCTGTGATCCACATGCTATGGCGTTTTTGTTTTTGTTTTCAGACATTTGACGTAATCAGCACTATCGCTATTATATCCTCTTCTGATTCTTGATGTGGGCCTACGAGCAGCCGGTGTTTCTCCACGAGGTCAACGGTGATGTTTCTTGCTCGAGATTTAGAAACAACATGCAGTATATGCCTGCGGTTACCTCACTGTTGGTCACATGGGCTGTTTGCTGTAAGCAAGGAAAATGTCTGAGAGTGTTTGAAAGAGGCCACACAGGAAATGAGAGGAGCATTTAGACGGCTCATGGTTTCTTTTTGAGTGGAGAAGAGTCTGTAGGCCTACTCAGTGACACACATGCACAAACACACACACAAACACACACGTATACAGACATTGAACTGGCTGACCCAGTGGACAGACAGTTCAAATGCGTTCAGTGAGTGTCCCTGGCTCTCTCTCTCTGGTTGTTTTGATTTATCCCACCTCCGTGTCTGACTCACCATCTCCAACAGTTGTGATTGAAAGAAAAGCACTCCTGGGCTTAACTCCACTTCTATACAGCATTTTATATGCCAACCAAGGTAATGTCTGATTGAAAAAAAAATGCAGAATATTCAGTAGTTGCTAGCCATGTCTATCAGTCTTCCTGCCCTTGTGACACACTTTTCTATTTCACTG
Organism: Neoniphon sammara; assembly: GCA_900302535.1. Taxonomy (NCBI): domain Eukaryota; kingdom Metazoa; phylum Chordata; class Actinopteri; order Holocentriformes; family Holocentridae; genus Neoniphon; species Neoniphon sammara. Next base: position 7,150 of record OMKZ01039205.1, on the reverse strand, counting down.
TAAAGTTAGTTTTTACTCAAAGTTTAGTCCAAGACAGGTGGATATTTTTGGCATACAATGCAACATGATCGGTTTAGCAAAGATGTATATTTGCTTCTACCCAGAGCACTTGCCTACTTGTACAGCAGCTTATCCAAATCAGGAAGTGGGTGATGAATCCAACCTGACATTGTCTGTCATGGTGAAATGTTTCTGTGATAATTGAGGTGTCCCTGTAAAGGTTTGCACCGACCTTTTCAGAAATAACAAATGAGCAGTAGCGACTGTGTCTGCAGTCTGTACTACAACAGAAACATATCAGGAAATATTTTAAAGCATGTGGAAAGACAGGTAGGATATAGTTTAGACCAGTGATTCCAGTGATTGAGATGGTGTTAATATTTAAATGGGCGCCGGGCCCCGGGCCACTTTGTAATCGGAAAATTGGGCCCCGAGGTCAAAAAGGTTGAGAACCCCTGGTTTAGACAATGCTTCCTGGGCTCTTTTTGCCTGTATTTTGCGCCTTTACAGTATGTGTGCATCATAGACATCAAACTATTGAACCAAAGATGTGATTGTGATATATGAATCAGTTAATCAAAAATGCTGTATTGTTTTACTGTATTCAACATGATTAACTTTGTACCACTACATGTACTGTTCAGCAAAGTGAGAGGAGCTCTCCTTTGGGTTTATACAAAACAACACTTCCGAAAGGATACCAAATATTGTCAGTAAATATTCACATAAAAAAAAACAGAAGAAAAAAAATCACTGCCCATCAGCAGGCTTGTTTACCCATCCTTTCCCAATGTTTATTTCTTCTCTCTCTCTTATTGATTAGTGCCAAAAGCTTAAAGCGGCCTTTATCATCTGTTGCCCAGTGATATGAGAATATTTTGGCAATGTTAATTTTGTCCATACCTAATGTAAAGCACGTCCTCATGGTCATCTAAGGGTTTTCACTTATCTTTATTATACCTCTGGTGCTTTCAATCCCAACCTTTAAATAGTGTTTGTATCACTGTGTTTAATCATCGAGGGAAGACACACATAATAAAAGATTGCTGGTTTCTGTCAATGTGAGGGCTACAAAAAACAAAGAAACTGTCATAAGTTCTTCAATAAACCTCACCATGCCTTGTTTTCTATCTACTCATGTCTGACTGTCTTTCATGCCCTGTAAGCTCTCATAAAGAAATCATGTTTCTTTACCGTTCTACAAGGTAGCACTCCAAGTGTAGGATGTAGCCTCAAGCTGAAAATGGGCTCTGTGTGTGTGTGGAAACATTATTGCGTAAAAGGCCAAGGTAGGCTTCGACAGTTTTAGAGACTCTATTTAAAGGCCTTTCAAGAGTTTTACTTTGGTTAACACCTTAGGCAAAGAGAGCTACAGCTACCACACTGGAAAAAAAAAACACAAAATTCCCCAGTGAAACCGTATTCTTTGCAAAGTATCTGTTCAAACATTTTATATGGTATACATTTCTGAATTAACCATAACGCCGTGAATGAAATAAAATCTCATGCTTCAAACGGTTGACTTCTAACTTGGACCAGACAACGCAGGTAAAATGCAGTTCACTGTATGAAATTAAAATATCACTGCTGCATACTGGTAATGACATCCCGAAGGGTTTGATGAAAATACTTCTCAGCCCTTTGTTTAATCTGTAGTCTATGGATATGAATCACTGCTGGAAACCCGGGGAGGGCTCCACCAGCCAATGAGCGGGCTTGAAAAATAGCAGCCATATGCCCAGTCATTGTTTTCCTAGGAGGGTCTTGCCCAGAAAGGACTGTGGAGTGTCGTTCTGATCAGCCACCGCCAAGCCTGGAGCTTGTAACACACACACACACACAAATGAACGCCAACTAGGAGCCTATCGCACACTAAACAAAAGGGGCCACATTCCTGGTATATTCCCACACGCGGACACATCCTGCAGCAGGGGAACAGTGGGATACTGAGTCTCCACTGGGGATTGGCCAAGAACGACACTTCCTCCGCCGAGGGTCTTATCAGCTCTGTTTGTGTTTTTTTTCTCTGTCCTCCCTATCTTCATCCTTCAATCCATCTCTCCCTCCCTGTAACCCTCCTTCCCCGCTTGCCTCTCTCCCTGTCCTCCCTTTGGGATTGTGAGGTTCAGTCTGAAGCCTTTGTAAGAAATGAGGTGCACTAATATTTACTGTTATGTGCCTTCTAATAGTATGGCCTACATACGACCCCACAAGTTTTCCAAACAAGGTATTTCAGGGAACAATGACAGGCGGAAACCGAAAACAAAAGCATGTTAGGGATGTCACAAGAATCAATACAAATCAATACGAAAATGTTACCAACACTGGTATTTCAAGCATCTGTAGTATTGACACAGCTTGATCCCTCACTTTGTAACTGAGTTACAAAGTGAGGGATCAAACTCAGTGCTCTTATTCTAATATTAAAGCCACAGCGTGTATGTTTGAATACTGAAACACTTAAAGTTGCAATCATGCTGCAACTGAAACTGAGAGCACATAATCACACCATTATATTGATTGTTACAGCAGAACATTTCATACAGCTCCTCTAATTTTAAATGGATCTTTGTTGGGCTGCTTTGTTTTCTAATTAAAGGCCACAGGCTGATGTTGCACTTGTAACTCAGTGTTTTTTTATTCTAATGTATTCGAATGTTTTATTCTAATGTAGCCTATATGTTTAAATACTTAAATCACACTTTCTGTATACTTGTTTTTGCCATAGTATCGGGTATTGATAATCACAGAATTTGAGTGATATTGGCATCAACTACCAAATTGCTGGTGTCATGACATCAGTCCTCTATGAACTGAATGAACCACTAAACTTCAGCACTTGGAAGCTCTTGTCAGGCAGCTCTCCACTGATGTTGGCCGTATTCTCCTAATGTGTGTGTGTGTGTGTGTGTGTGTATCTGTGTGCCTTGAGAGCATTGTACTAGGGTCAGAGCAGAAAGAGGAGAGGGGAGCCAACAGTGTAGAGCTTATAGTTGGTTCGAGCGAAGGAGTGAAGGGGTAGAAGAGAGGAGTGGGGGAGGAGGAGGGAAGAGGATAGAAAGGGACCTCCTGCCTTATATGGGAATTCATACCGCTCCGCTTGTGGTGCAGTCTGGAGGCTGGAGTGGATTCAGTAGAAAACACTGGGATAACAGCCGTCAGTACAAAGTATTACAGGTCATGGAATATGTTCACACCAGTACAACTTTTACTTTGCTGCACGGTTATCCACAATTCAAATCAATAATGTGGTTCTCAGGCAAAAAACACAAACATTACACAACCGCAGTGATACGCGGGGAGAGGAGGGAGTGGTGGGGGGGCAAATGAGCTCATCTGAGCAGCACCAAGTTTGTAGTCACACACACACACACACACACAGAGCTTGGGAGTTACTGGCGAGGCAGAGGAGGCTGGAGATTGGGGTGACGAGGGAGGAGGTTTGGAGATGTTGAGGGAAACAGCTGGAGGGGTGGGAGAGAGACTCAGGTGGGCTCAGTCTAGTCCAGAGAGAGGAGCTGGCTCCCCTGAGGCCCCACACACACACACACACAGACAGCACATATCTCCCTGTCTCATAGTTTAGCCCTGCCTTGATTTCTCTCTCCATCTTTCCCCCAAACCCTCTGCTATGCTGTTATACCGCTGCTCCAGCTCTTTCAAAGCTCTTTCCCCTTTCTCTTCCTACTCGCAGGCTATGAAATGAACTCTTCAGTATGGCAGTCTTGGATTCCAATCAACAATCTACACCGCGCGGGACGTGCACGCGCGTGCCCGTACGCACACAGCACTCCCGATGACATGTTTTAGTTAGCGTGGTGACAGATTTGCTTCCTACAGAGTGCTTTGCTCTCTCTGTACCTGTCAGGGATGTGTCTGCCGGAGGGGCTGATGGTACACGGCCAGA
>OMKZ01039183.1:1324-15637 GCA_900302535.1 Neoniphon sammara | reverse complement strand
TGAGCATCTACTAAGTACAAAATGAGCATGAGGGTCACTGCATCACTGTCAATTTCTGGCTGTAGCTTAGACTGCTCCTTTTAAATTCTCCCCACCTGATGATCATCACTCAGATGGCATATGGCAAAACCACAAAGAAAGGCATGAGCGGCATAATGGATAGCCATCTCAATGCAGCTGAATCCTTACACTGCTGCCAAACAGCTCATCAGAGCCTCGAACAGCGCCTAAACTTAACCAGCCTGTCTTCGTCTGCTAAAAAGTAAAATTTATGCAGACAAGTGTATTTAGTATTAGGCATTTCCTCTGAAGTGAGCAATGTTTCTGCCACTGACAGGTGGTATTTGAAGAGATACAAGCTGCAGCAGTCTAGCTGGGTACATTAATCTGTCTCCATGTTTGTGTGGTTTCAACACCTAACTTAGCACCCAGCAGCATGTAACAAAATACTGTAATTGCCCAATCCCTCCTGCTGTGTGCTGTGTGTATATCTAAGGGAGGAAAAGAGAGAGAGAAGGGGAGGAAAAGAGGTAAAATAGAGACAGACAGAGAGATAGATATATACAGGGTTCGTACAGCCTCCTGAGAGTAAAATTCAAGCCCTTTTCAAACACTTTCAAGGTACCTAAATCACAATTTCCAGACTCTTGAAGCCCTTGTCATCTAAATTGTCATTTAAAATGTAATCGCAAAAATAAAGTTTGCAGAATTCCTTCATACCCACAACAATTAATGTACATTGTCACTTTGTTTATTATTATTATTATTATTATAATGTTATTACCAGGTGTTCATATTAACTTTGATTGTAATTTTGATCATGATTATTTAATGCTTGCTAATTTCAAGAGTACAGGATCATTTCAAATAACATTTTTTTCATGAGTGACTGTGTAGAAGAAACACCAGTTTATGTTGAAAATCAAGCATTTTTCCAGGAGTGTATTTGAATTCAACCATATTCCTAAACTTAAAATCATAAAGGTTAAAATTAAGCATTTTCCAAAGTTTCAAGACTTTGTACAAATCCTGGTGACAGATCAATAGATAGATAGACAGACTGTAGATAGACAGATATATAGAAAAACAGAGTGCAAAAGGAACATGTCTCTTCATATCACAGTGACTGTAGTACTGCAAAGAAAAGAGACTTGGGCAGAAAAAAAGAAGGCACACACAATGGAGCCTTGAACTATGCTGCAGTTCCGTTTTCCATGGGAGATGGGGTTTGTAATGGGGAAAACGAAACCTATGTTACACATAGTCAAAAGGCAGCGGCTTTTACAACAGAAGTGCAAATCACTACTGCTACCTCTATCCAACCTTGTTTTCATGCTCACGTAATGTTTCACAGCTCTTTGGTTAGTGTATGAATGTAAGGCAGCCTTTTACCGTGTCTCCAGGCCCCCCAAATGGCTGACAGCCTTGATGAAAAGGAAGCCACTCAAGAGCATGGTTTACAAAAATCAAATGGTCTGTGTGTGTGCGTGTGTGCCTGAATACTGTATATGGAAAGATGACACACTTATGCATTTCAAAAATGAAACTGAAAGACAGGGAAGGAGTGTGAAAGCTACATCTATACACATGCAAATACATCCACTGCTAGAGGCACATAAAGGAAGGACACGGCCATGGCTGGATGAGAGAACCAGAGACAGCACTCTCCATCGATCTCCACCACCCATGCATCTTGGCCAAGGGCCTGTGGACATGCAGCACAGTTGGCAGAAATAAAACACACAACGGGAGAATCATTATCCACAGATTATCAAAGCACCAACAAAACCCAGAGGGGTCCTTATGAGGTCCAGACAAAAAAGTCACTTATCCCTCCCTCACTCTATTTTCTCCTTTCTTGCTCTCCCTCACTCCTTCCTGCTAGGAAGGGAGTAATGGGTGACATCCTTGATGGAGCGGCAAGAAACATGCTGTGACAGTACTGCTGTACATGTGCACATGGCACTCACACACGCACACACACAAAGTGATGCTCACCACTTCCTCTCAGGTGTTGCCTGTGGCAATACACTGAACTTGACTAAGTCTCCTTTGACTGCCCAGTCTGTCCCTGCCTATGACCATTAGTACACTCTGGACACACAGGTCAAGTGTCTGCGTGTTTGTATGTCAGAGTATGTTAAAGACAAAGAGTCAATATGAGTAAAACCCACACCGGGGCTTAAAGCAGGCTATATAAGAGAAACCTACTGTTCTTCAGCTGAGCTGCAAAGATAACAACATGAAAAGTGGTGTTTTCTCTTGAAAAGGAAATGTATAACCAGGGCAGATGTGCTACAAGAGCAGACTTTTATTAGCATCAAACAACAAGAGGTTCAAACACTTGACTGCTAAAAGACAATGCATGTTCATACATTTAAAAACATCTCATCTCAGGGCAATCTCTGGAGAGTCATAAAAGTTGAAGAGATGCTTAAGGTAAAGGTGAAGCTCAAGGTCAAACCCAGTAAAGGAACCGGCATGTTTGTTTGTACGTGTCTGCATGCATGCATCTAGCTCTCCACAGCACGTCTTTAATGTCTAAATATCTCCTGCTGTTTCAAATATAAAGATGTACGCCCACTCTATTTTAGAATGAATTTGAAAAGGCATTATCAAATAGTTTGAAGAATTTACTACAATTAGCTTTCTAACTACAGATGGGATAGATGAATGCTGATTTTAATTTCACCAATATATTAACTATTGAATTATACTACCTCATTGTATGTAGACAGATTGGAGAGAATGGTGAAAACCCACTCTAAATCTCTCTCTCTCTCTTTTCTGTGTGTGTGTGTGTGTGCGTGTGTGTGCGTGCGTGCATGTGTGTGCGTGCTCCGGCCATGGGACTGCAGGGGGTTTTCATTTGAAAAGGAAGATATAGGTGGTAGAGAGGATTCATGGCCCTGAGTGAGCGCAGGAACTTAGGTTGACATCAGTAGGAACCGAAAATAGCAGCAATAATCACACAGCAATAAAGCCTCAGAGAGAGTAGGAGGGAGAGGGAGAGTTACATTTATCAAGTAGCCACACATGTGCACCCTTGCTGAAAAAAATCACATCCCAAAAGGTGTACTGTACCTGAGTACATGGGACTTGCTAAATCCGTCCTTTTTCTTTCAGTTGGTATTATAATATTTATGGCTGCTTGTGTAAAACGGAACAATTTGGAAGCGTACCAAATCATGATTAGGGACAGTCGCTTGCCTGAGAGTTTGTGTATGTGTGTGACTGTACGTGTGTTTGGGGAGTGTATTACCTCTGCTTGCTCGGTCCACATGCTCCAGATCATCAACAAACTTGATCACATCCGGAAACTCCTGCTCACACACTTCTGCTAGGAAGTGGAGGAGGGTGGTCTTCTGGTCGGCCGACTTGGTGTCCTTCAACTGCAGTTATTAAAAAATAATAATAATAATTCTATGTCAACACAATTTAAACTTTTAATTGAATCTGAACTTGTTATTCCTGTACTTTACTGTTCAGGGACATTGATTATTTTTTAATGTCATTAGTTCATCAGACCTCATTGTTGTTATTATACTGTGGGCTAACCCTGTAAGTATTCAGGTATGAATGAAAGCAGCTGTCATCTCAAGTGTGCTTGGATATAAAGAACAAAAAAAAAAAAAAATGCTTTTCTGCTGTAAATTCTGGGTTTTATCCTTGCTTTTTTGTAGAAAGATTTTGTTGAAACAATATGTAATTGACTACATATTTTGTGCTCTCTAACCACATCTGCTGCATCTTATGTAACTAAAGAAACAAATATGTGGCATAGTCTTTCATGCTGTTGTCCCAATCTCCTTAGCAGTTTTATAGATAATGGCTGCTATAGCTGTTTATTTATTTCTTATGGTGAGGCAGCAACCACATATCCTCAATGCAATTGTCTGTCCTTTGTGCTCTCTCTCTCACTCACATGCGCACACACACACAAAAATAATTTTTCAAATTTTCTGATAAATTTCTATCATCCCCCTTTCACAGTCTAATTCCAAGCCATCTCTCAGTAGCACCGCCAAATGCCCCTCCTGTGGAGAGCGTTCCTGTGTATCTCACTAGGTGATCTATTGGTAGACAGCAGTGTACTCAGCCCCGCTGGGTTTAATCATGTTTGTATTATCTCCTCTAATCAAACACATTCTCATCTCTCTTTTCATTTCTGTTTTCCTCTCTTTTCAAAAGCATCAAGTGGTCGCTCACAAAAGGTCCCTCTCTGAATTTGGATGGATGGTAATCATAATTGACAATGAAAACATTTTGCTTCTTCCAGTTGGGCCGCCTGCAATTTTCCTGTGCCGCGGAGTGTGCCGTGGAATTAAGTTGTCAAACTCGGGGGCAGGCACGGAGGTGATGTCTTCCTCTGTGTATCCTGCCTCTGACATTCACTCACGCCCAGGCCGCACAACACACACACGGACACACATAAAGAAACAAGACACACTGACAACGCAACGCAATCCAAAAGCTCTTAAAACAAAACAGATTCTGGCTCTTGTTATATGATTATGGATATTATTTGGAATAATACTGATGCACCTTATTAAATAAGTCTGTGCATGTGTTGTGTATGTGCATGTGTATGTGTGTGTCTGTGTCTGTACACGCAGCAGTGTTTGGGTGAACATGAGCACTCAGGTCTAACAGGGCAGAGAGGTGGCAGTGATGAATGGCTGCGCTGGCTCTAACTGTGAAAACTGCAGTGACTGCGCCTACAGCCATAATGTAACCAGTAGAGGAGTCTCCTTCTCTGGGATTACACTCTGCTCCCTCTCTATATCAATATAATACAGGACAACTTATCTTTGCCACTGTTGTGTCTTCTGCTCTATGCAATGCATTGGCACGTCTCCTTGTGACCCTGCTCCCCAGCTATGCATGTTGCTCTATGCCGTACAGTCCTGCAGGGTGTGTGAACTTTCAAAAGGGGCCCTGGCCTTAGCCTCAGTTATCTAGTCCGGGCAGGTGAATGAAAATAAAGTGCTCCCTGGGTTCGGCTGCTTTGATAGATGCCAGCAGATAGAGAAGAGCCCGTCTGTGAGGCTGATAGTGTTCAATCAAATGAAATAGTTTCAAACAAAAACGTCTCATCACAGCAGCCACTTTAGATCAGTTCATTGATAGGGCCCTTCTGCCACCAGCCAAGGTGACATGAAAGAGTGGGAGCATCAATTATAGAAACACTGGCACAGACATGCACATGTATGCACATACACATACACAAAAATATGTACATGCACAAGTAGGAAGGTGCAGTTACACACACAGGACGGAAAACACACTCATACACACAAACACCAGTAAATCTGCATGTTTGAGCACTCATATTGACATTCCTCCAATTGATCAGAGTGTAAAAGTCTCTGGAGGGTAGAGAGGAGAGCGGTAATGACGTTATCATGCTTCCTGGTAATCTCCTCTTACTGTATGCGATAAGATAGAAAGACATGGAGGCGTCCTGGTGACTGGTGAATCCAATTAAACTCTCATGGACTGAAAGTTCAGCTTTAAAATAAATAAATAAATAAATAAAATTCACACTCATGTCATCCCCACCCGCTCCCCCATTTTTCCTGTCGCACTCTAATTTATATTCTCTACAGCAGAAATGCCAGGAAAAATAGAAGATCCCGCTCTGCTTGCCAGGAACGCTGAATCTGTCTTCCCGACATTACTCACTGAATCCCCTTCTGATGAATAACTTGGGGGAATGGTGTGCTTTGTCACCAAAATTTGAATCTAAACATCATCAACTGTTGTCAACTAGGTCTGTGCAATAAATCAAATTCATACTGATGTAGCAAAATGACACAAAATGGTACAATATCCATATTGCACAGGCTGCTATATGGACATTTTTTTCCACATTCATTTTTTTTTTTTACTACTTGCAATCAGTGAGTCAAGTAATGAGAATGAAAAGAGCCTGGCAGACAGGAGTCTCGCAAGCAGAGAAACTCATTTTTATAAACTTGGACTTAATATTTAAACTCTCTCTGTATTCCTTTTTTATATTAATCTTGAATTTAAGCCCAAATTGCATTAATGGATGAATCGTGCGCTATTGCTGTTATTATTGCCCCATAGACTACAAATCTATGTCAAACTTAGAGTCAATGTTAGTCTCATAAGGTCATTCTCCATGGACATGCATGGCTGTTGCACCACTGCCACCAGAGGAACGGAGGAGAGCACAAGTTAACAGCTGGAGGTGAGATCAGCGGCAGAAGACGTCACCCCTCACCTTGCAGAGGGAGCTCAGGTCGAAGCCGTACGACTGGGCATTTCGCGAGCCGGAGTTCATGTAGTTGCCTAGCAGCAGCACCAGCTCCAGCAGGCGGCTAAAAGAGCGGCTCTTCCTGACCTCGTTGCAGGCGGCATTCACAGCCAGGATGTCGGGGCGCAGGTTGTTCACCTGCTCCTCAAACTGCAGCCGGAACAGGATGTGGCTGAGGCGAGGACGCAGCCGCTTCACGCTGCTCATCTAGGAGGAGAGCAGGGAGAGAGAGGAAGAGGAGGTCAGCATGTGGAAGGCAGGTAGAGGAAGGAAAAGGAAAAGGGAAAGAAATTATGCAGGAACAATGAGAATTGTGTCAAAGAGAGAGTACAAAGTCAAAGAACATCAAACTTAAAATAACAGCAATCACACTTTTTGCACACTCTCCCATTCAATCTAATTTAAAAGACATTTATGCAAGCGGCATGCTGAAAAGTGTTGCTAGGCAGTAGTAATAGATGCTGGCAGTGATTTGATTTGGGACCCAGGTCTGGTAAGTTAATTGCAGAGTTAGTGTCCATATAGGGCGGGGAGTGCAGGGGTGGAATATACAATAGGCTGCCTTGGATTACCACTCTCACACAATTAGAGAAAATTGGAAAATATTGCATTGGGCCCAGGGCCTGGCCACAACAGTGATTGTGTATGTGTGTAGGGTGTTAGAAAGGGGGGCAGGTTCCAATTGTCTGTTTCACACAACAGCTGGCTCTGCGGTATGGTGTCCTCCATCAAGGGTTTAATTATAGCTACTGTAATGTTATCAAATCACTATTTCAGTGAGAGAGTGATTGTGTGTGTTTGTGTGTGTGTGTGTGTGTGTGTGTGTGTCTGACAGACTAAAAGCAGGAGAAGAGGCAGGACAGGAGAGAAGATGACAAAAAGAAGAAAAAGTAAAGTGCAAAAGGACAGAGCATAAATAAATAAATAAGAGGGCCTGGAGATGGGATAAATAATGATTACAGTACCGAGAACAAAAGAGATAGGAGCAGAAGAGAGAAGATAAATAGAACAGAGCTCCTTCAAAGTGAATCTGAACATGTTGCTGCCATTATGTTTTCATCAGCGCTGGGCTTGGTAATGGGAGAAACTGGGGTTACAGATGACAGCAGCTTTTGCAAGACATGAGGGGGTTGGCTTAAACACAACTGTGGAAAATAGTGTGGTGGGGACATATGGTGGGGATATATAGAGCATATTTATGTATATACATATATACAATACATATACATATATACAGTGTGTATGTATAAATGTAAACAGTGTATGTAAACAGTGATTTGCCACCTGTTTGCAAGAGTGGGGTAGTCATAATCAAACATGATAAAAAGGGGGACTTATGTCTGAGGATTTTCATTTTATTTATTTATTTATTTTTTTTAAGCAAAAATGATTCATTCCACATAAATAACATTGACCCTGCAATCCAATCGTTACACTGGTCTGTGCTGAAATCAGAGGAAACCACTGATGTAGAAATGGGGAAACAGAGAGAAACAGACAGAATTACAAGCGACATATGAAACAGCAAATTTGTGAGTAAATATTTTGGCAACTTGTAACAAGTGTCTCCGTGGTGTGTCATCCACAATTTAAATCCTAGATGAAAGACTTCAGTTCAAAGAACTGTCAGTCACAAATGTTTGACAAGAATTGCTACTAAAGTTGAGCTACAGAGAATGCACATACTGGTAAACAGAATTATTCCTCAGTGTTCAAGGATTGGAGTGATGTTTGTATGGCACCAGATAGTTTTTTTTTTTTTTTTTTTTTACCCTAACAGCACACATCTAAAATGAAGCAGATTTGAAAGAAAGAACAGCAAGAAGTGGTAAGGCAATAACAGCTACTTCAACACATTAAGTGGAGTGGTGTAAAGGACATTAGAATGTCTTGGCTATTATCTAATGGTGTGGAGATGTGCTTGCAAAGAGTAGGGAGTTGGCAGATACAAAGCTATTTTTTTTTCTGTTTGACCTCCGTACATTTTTACCTCTGGTTTTATATTCTCTTGTCACAACGAACACTCAGCTCATTCATCTAGCTGCAGAAAGAAGCATTAAGTGACTACATTATCCTTGTGTCCATGGCACTGTATAGATTTTGACTGTGTACTGGAGTCTAATCCTTAGGATCTTCAATGTGAACACGCGAGTTGAGGTTCAAATCCAGTGCAGAGTGGCAGAAACTGAATAAAATGCATGTGCTTGCACAATGGTAAATTAAAAATTCCCTTTGAACCTGAGGTTTTCTGTGCACAGGCCTCCTTGGACCCACACATGCATACAGAAGAGCACAGCAAGCTGCAAACCACAACATTATGTAAGCAGGCTCCTCTTCTTTGTATATGTCCCTGATGATCTACACTCAACAGCTGAGCAGACACTATTTTTCATCTTTTTTCTCCATCATCCTTGCACTGTTTGCATTACTCCCCCAGTGATAACTTCCTCTTTCATGAGCGATTAGAAAACAGGTGGGTGAATAGGGCACAAATGGAAGAATATTTTATGTATTTTCAGTGATGTAGTTGCTAGGCAGACACATTGCAGGAATGCTATAACCCTCATGCATAATTCTGAATAAATCTCCTTTGAAGAGTCTTTAAGAAAATGATGCAGACATAATTAGACAACAGTGTTGCACCTGAAGGTGCATAAATTAGTAGGCCAGTCCACAGGTGTCCTGTCTTTTCTCTTAAGGCTTTAAAGTGATGGCATTTTCTGTAAAAAGCCCAGGATTAGGATATTCATATGAAATCACTGTGTGTATCTGTGTGTCTGTGCGCAACAGAGAGAAAGAGAGAGAGAGAGAGAGAGAGGATGGATACATGAGACAAGTTAACATCACTATACAGTAGCATTAGACCCATTTTATGTATTAAACGGATTAATTGTTTTCTGTTGCCACCCTTTATCCATATTCATTTCGATTCAGCTGACTCCTTTCGGTGATGTGTGAGCATGTGGTGTTGGAACTATAGCTTGTAAATGTGCATTTGTTACAGCCAGCTGGTGGGGAGGTGAGCAAATGTGTGTGCACGCGTGTGTGTGTTTGTCTGTTTGTCTGTGTGTACTCACCACAACCCCAAACTGCTCCGGCTCTGACAAATTGGCGTACTCATTTTTATACTTGGCCAAGGCATTCAGCTGCTCCTGCTCTGGTAGGTGGTTCACAAGGTTCTACAAGGAGGAAGAGTGAGAGGCAGCGTGAAGGAGAGAAGAGAGGACAAAAGCAACCATTATTCTTTTGTTCGAAAATAGTTTCCTCATGATGCCTCAGACACCTTTAGCTGCAACCAGCAGATAGCATAAGCCTTAGCTCACTTGACAGGGCAGCTGACTGTCATGCAGGGGTCCCGGTTCCAATTCCAATGGGCTGGCAAATAATACAAACATAACTTGACTCTTGAACCCACCCAGCACAAAATGTTTACATTATGCTGACACTGCCAATTTAAAAGGAAGCATTTTTTCCAGTAAGATACGAATAAAAAAAGCTACAGCCCAAACTGAAATTAATCTTTTAGGTTGATACTGTGAGCAACGCTGATGGATGTTGCACACAGTAATGAACAGTGGCTGCACAAACTACACAAGTACAGGCCGACTTTAGCCTACCACCTGTCACAACAACTCCAGTAAAGGTGCCCGCAGACTTCCAGCAAATACACCACTGTGACATCTTTCAGTGTCGCCAAGACCCAAAACACTGCAGTGGTTTGAGCTGGTGGAGCGAACATTGTCATTTCTCTGTTCCGGTTTGCAGACCGCCGCCTGTCAGCAACCGGTCCGCAAATTGGTTACGTCACAGTGGCATCAGATTCCTCACTAAAGGAGTCATTCATTTCCAGTGGAAACAAATAATTCTTCTGTCTCTGAAGTTGCCTGCAGTTCCCCTGTTCATAGTGATGATACCTTTTTGCTGACTAAAACAAAACAGTCACCCATCTTGTGTTTGAATACAATAGTGCTTAACCACATACATATGAGCTGTGTCTGGTCTATATATAGGTTTGCATGTTTCAAAGGCTATGTTGTCAATTATAAATGTTGCACAGCCTATCAAGGTCCCACTCGCAGTCTCTTGATTTTCAAAATGTCTTTATTTAAGCCAGTAAAGGCATCATGGGAAGCCACATCACCGGAGTATGCTGTCAGGACGGCCTTCACTGTGACTTTGCTTGAGGTCTATAGGCACCCCGAGGGCTTTGAAGATTCCAGTTACCTCATGATGGATGCTGTTTCAAGCTAGACAGCTCATCAAAATGAGTGACAAGAGTTGGGGCGGGGACTTGACCAACCAAGGAGGGAGAGGGTGGGACTAACAATACACTTCCTGCCTCAAGGCAAAAAGCTGCATAGCTTTAACTAAATTCAATTCTAAATTCGTCCTTATTCATCCTTTATTTTTTATTTTATTATATACTACATGTTTATTCTGCCCGCAGTATTCCTCTAAACTGTCAGTTTGACATTTTGCTAAATCTGTCCTACCTGGATCATAGGTTCAGTGAGCTGTTCCTCATCCACCTCCACTATCATGCGACGGATCTCCTGGTAAGGCATGCGATAGGAACCCAGGAAGATGGCTGCAAAGGGACAGAGAAGAGGGGGAGTCACAAATGCTGTAGAAAAGTTAGACTAAGACTAATTCTGTTAAAATACAATGACCAGTGGTTATATGAATAAGAGAGGGAAAATACAAGGCGCTCCACACAAAATAAGAAGAAATGCAAATACGGAATATAAATGAAACAAGGGTGCAAAAGAAATAATGATTAAAACAAATAAAAGACGAATGTAAAACCTGCCCTAAAAGCAAGATATTTAAAAGTTGATAATTATCCTAACAGCTGAGCTCAGCAACACATAGTCAATTTTTGTCGAGATAACAAACCATCAGAAGAGCCCTGGCAGAGAAAGTTAGACTTTACTGTGGTTCACAAGGGGTTAAAATGACTGTTTGATGGGGCCAGATGAGGAGTAACTGTTGAAATAAAAAACAAATCTCAATTCTAAAATTGACAGGTGACCACTATAAATATGCTAAATATGCTGCACAAGCAGAAGACAAGAAACCAACATTTGACTGAGGCAGGTGTAAAGGAGCTACATTCATCCAAATGAGATGATATTAAAGCCTGAGCGACACTTTCTAAACTGGCTGAAGACAAAAGCGCCTTGATTTGTGATGAATTCCTCTGCTGAAAATACCAGGACTGTTTTACTTGCTTAGTGTAAGTGTTGGGTTTTAACTGGAGATGTAGCAGCATATCATTAGCATAGCATCAAAATGAAACATTACGCTTATGGATCCATATGGAAACTAGTGACAATCAAATAACAATCGAAACTGAGCATTATTAACACCAGTTACTGCGCTAAGACAGACTGGGTGTGACAAGGATATTGTACATTGATTGGCAAATGGCAAGTGCAATTTAGGTGGGCGGCTTTCAAGCAGTTCAAGACGAAAGCTCGAACATTTATTTGATGGAGTTGTGATTGACTGGCCAGTCTTTCTGCTACTGTTAAAACTATGTGATGTCAGCGAGCCAAGCACTTTTATTGTAATTAGTACCAATCTGTCCAATGTTAAAATGAAATTTCAGCTCATTACAAGGAATAAATTTGCACTGCATCTTAACAGTAGAAGCATCAATCAAGTTATGGAACTGAAAGCCCACATACCCATTTTCAGCTGCTCTTCAAAACTTCACACACACACACACACACACACACACACACACACACACACACACACACACACACACACACACACACACACACACACACACACAGCATTCAGATTCTCTGCCTCATATGGAGGCACACATAAACCGCCTACTCTCCGTTTCTCTCTCCTCATTCCTGCTCTATAATTTCCGCTGCATGATTTATCACTTCTACTGCACTGATTAGTCTCATTTTCTTTTAATACATGAAACAAAGGTCACAGCTCCGCTTGATATAAGCCAATGAGGTGCAAAGATCTGTGGGTGCTTAAGAGATCAGCTGGATCCTCATTAATCCCAACGCTTTTAACGGTCATTTCAAGACCAAGCGCACACGTGTGTGTGTGTGTGTATGTAAGAGAAAGAAAAAGAAAGACACAGCGAAAGGGAGAGTGTGTGAGAGAGAGAGAGAGAGAGAGAGAGACAGAGAAAGAGAGAGAGAAAGAGGAAGGAGAATTATATTATGATTCTATCATATATTGTAACATTCATCCCTATGTTTCATTTCCTCATAATAGATGGTTTAATTTTGTTTATTCGTGTTTGATTGTGTGTGTGTGTGTGCGTGTGTGTGTGTGTGTGTGAGTGTGTGAGTAGTGACCAGGTTCACAATAAGCCTTGTCTGAGCTTTGCTTTTAATGGTACAGCAACAATAGGGTTGTAACGGTATGAAATTTTGATGGTACGATAACCATCTCAGAAAATATCACAGTTATAAAGGATCACGGTATATAGTATGACGCAAAACAATTATTATTATTATTATTATCTATAATTTCAAAAAATATTATGTCCTGACAAACATGAATGTGAAACCTTTATATGAGCAAATAATACACAAACGCACATGGTATGATAACCATCAATGCTGCTGGAATTGTTTTGGCTAGAGGAAGGGCAGGCATGAAAATATCAGAAATGCACAGCACACAGTAACTCTGACTTCAAGAGACATATGGCTTTGTATAAATACTCTGCAAGCTGTCAGGGAAGAGAAGAAGAAAAGGGATAGGAAGAGGGAAAAAAACACTTACACAGATTCTGAGCGATCTTTGGATCGAGCACCTTGAGCTCTTTGATTCTCTTCTTTATAGATTTCTTCTCCTCCAGATCATCCTCTTCTTTCTTGGCTAATGAAAGCAGAAAACAACACAGGACTATTATCCAACACGGAAAGTGTTTTGACATCATTTACACAAAATGCATGCTGATGTATGAATAATACACTTCATCTCAGGGGTGTGAAGAGTGGGATTAGGCGATTCCTTTATCTTTCTCAGTGTCTAATAATGTCCAACTGCAGGTTAAAATCACAATGAAATAAGCCTCTTGCTTTTTGAATTTAACATATTTGCTGTTGAAACAGATTGTTCGGGCCATATGAAATGTAGAGCAGCATTTTTCAAAAATGTAATCCAAGAGAAGATTCATTTTAGGCTGTTTTACTTAATTGGAAAGTTGTGCAAAAATGTGACGTAAGTTCTTTGGCATTTATTGTTAAATGGGTAAATATTATGTGTAAGTATAGGTTGTCTACCACTTTTTGTTTATATATAGTATATAGTCATGTAGTAGTAATGAAGAGTCCAGAGGGGACAGCGAAGTGGGACCCAACTGGACTGCTAAGGATGTCATTATGCAGACATTATTTACTGCCTAAACTCAACTGCAAACATGATTTGTTTGTTTTTTCTGTGTGTGTGTCTGTGTGTGTGTTTGCATGTTTATCCAAGTGAACGATGACACAGTCTGCCATAACAGGATGTCACGCTAGCAGAGTAGTGTGGAGAAAGGGATTATGGGAAAGCACTGTGATCACATCACTGACACAGAGGGTCCGGGTGAGCCACTGGAGCGGCTACTACATAAACACGATGTCACGCAGGCGATGTCAGATAGGTGCGAGGAGATCTATACTGGGCAAGACAGCGGCAGGTGGGTAGGGTAGCAATGATGCTGCGGCTGGCTGCAGAGAAGCAGGAGAAGGTCCGAAATCCAAACAAGAAAATGAGGAGAACACTCACACACATGCACACACACACTCATGGTCCTCCAGAGCCATGCTCACAAAGAGGAGTGGGAGTTCATGGTTGGTTTTAATTATTTAAGACACCAGATTAAGAGAACAAAATGTGCATCCCAGGAGTATGCTGGGTAATTGTCTGGTGTTGTAATTATGGTGTGTGGTGAGAGGAGAGGGGAGAAGAGGAGAGGAGAGGAGAGGAGAAGATGGGATAGCAGCACAGGGGTTAATCCACAGTAAAGGCAGTTCTGCTCCTCCGCTTGGGCTTGGTCT
>OMKZ01039165.1:7638-19646 GCA_900302535.1 Neoniphon sammara | reverse complement strand
AAAAAAACCTGCACGTTGTTAAAGTGGCACCAGCCTGCCGTTCCCATGCAGCCATGGCGACGGATGATCGTTACTCATTTGCCCACCGAAGACAAATCTCGCTGCCATTCGGTTTGCGGCGGGTGCTGGGTTCATGTGTGTGTGTGTATACATGGATCTACACAGAAGCGCCGGGCATGTTTACACCCCCGTGCCCATCTGAAACCCTCGCGGGGACGTTTCCTGCCTCCCTCCGCTCGGGGAAAAGCCCCGCTGTCTGCGCTGAGCTTTGCCAGACCCTCGCCCTCTTCTTGTTTTGCTCTCTCTCTCCCTCTTTGTCACTCTTTTATTTTTTATTTTTTCACAGCGCAGCCGTGTGTTTGGCAGCTCTAATCTGGCCAACCTCGTCGCGGTGATGTGTGTTTTGCGTGCCTTGCCGCTCGGCCTCACGTGCCCACTTTGCAGCACAAAGAAGTTTTTTTTTTTTCGGCTGCAGGAAAGCGTGTGCGCCCTTGCTATAAGTGGACTGGCGGCCTCTTTTGCCTCTGTCGGCCAGTTTGACCTCTGACCTGCCAACCTGCTAACTGCCACACACACACACGTGCCCTTTGTTCCCTCATCAGGGGTCACGACCTCTCATTTGTGCTGGTGTGTCAGTATTATTTTAGGCTCTCCTCCCTCCGTTTCGCCTGTGCGGGTGTATTTAAGGTTGTCGGCCTAGTTTTTCATGTTCTCCGCCCCCCCACACACTCTGCCTCACCTCGACCCGACTGCGTGATTCACCGAGATGTAATGAAGGGCAATTACCTCTGATTTAGCCTTAACACGAACCGGTGGTATCTGCCAAACAGGCCCGGAGATAATAGCAGAGGCTTAGCGTACTTTATTCTACCTGGTGGTGCTCCCCTGTGAAAGGATAATTATCTGTCACGAGATATTGTCATGCAGGGCAGGAATGTTTCTCTGTCTCAATCTGTGTCATTTGAGCACAAGTTAGCAAGGTGTTCTCAGATGAAAAAGTCAGAGCCGCGGGCCATGCTAATGCAGCTGAATATCAAACTGATATGAGGAATTTTGGGATTTTTAAAGTACCATACTGGTGTTTTTGCTGTTTGTGTACCAGTGTTTACTGTGGTAATCCGTCACAGCAAACATAAGCAAATATAAATTGGTTTTGTCAGGGAGGGAGTTTTGGATTTATCCTTATTTCGTTGTGCCTGAGTTAAGTATTTTGTTTTAAAAATGACAAAAACAAGTAAATGTTAAAAAGTCTCTCTGAGGGAAATGTAAACTGGATGTAAGCTGATTTCAAACAACTAGGACGGACAGGCTCATGTTGCCCGTTCAAAACTGTCCCTGAACGCACCGCACAGACTGCAGCTGGTGGTCAACATGCAGCACATTACGCACCTTCAGCAAATTTTTTTTTTTGCCAGATTTAGCAACTGTTCAGACAACCCTGGCTACTTTTTTTTGTTTGTTTTTGTTTTTTCAAAAAGCATCTAGCAACAAATTTGGCTACTTTTAAAATTTATTTGTAACTTTAGCAACTTTTGAAAAGTTAAAATTCACACATTTTCTCTCGAAATGACACAAAACCATCATGAAAAATGTGTTTATATTACTTATTACTTTAAAAAATAAAAAATATGTAATAATAACAAACAAATCTATACTAACAAATTTAAAATATCTTTTGCCGAGATGGCCAGTCAATTTGAGTCACGTCGTTGTATATTCTACATAATGACACAGTATGACGTCATCACGCAACGACATCACATCATTTAGCAACAAAATGAACCTGCCTGTAGCAACCTTCCCTGAAAATTAGTTGGCCACACTGGGATCGTGCAAAAGTGAGGAAGCAAAACTATTTTTTTCCTTCATTTTCACGCCACTCTGAATCTGTTCAGTTTGGTTAAGTTGATAATATGTTTGGTGAGAAGCTGCAGCTGCTCCGGCGTTGTCGGCCTGAAGGTCTTCTGCTTGTGGAAGAAGGTTAAGTAGCTAGTTAGCGCAACATTAGCACAACTGGATTTTTTTCATTTTGTGCCTTCAGCTGATCAGCCAATCAGCTCTCTCCCAGACTTTCCAACTCTTAATTTTATTGCCTCTGCTGCCATTACAACATGCTAAATCTGCAAAATGAGTGGACACGCAATAAAAACTACAAGTAATCGATGGTCATGGACGCTCAATGACGGTTTGATTGGGACATTTACAGCTCAAACTCTAAATGGCGCTTTTATTCTCCTTTAAGATCCTTCCAGATGCTTCTGTTCAGCTGCATGCAAACTTTGCAAATGGTGTTTGTGTATTGGCCTCGCATGTGTGTGTGTGTGTGTGTGTGTGTGTGCACGTCAGCGTTTGCATGTTCGTGTGCCAGTTGTGCAATGGCCTGGCAAACATAAAGTACAGCTTTATCTGATAAGAGCAAGCCGCATTACCCCATACCATCTCCTGTTCCCTCCCCACTCCCGTTTAATTTCCCTCCTTCCCATCGGAGGCTGTAAACCAAGCGGGGAGCTGAACTCCACGCATAAAGTCCTCCCTTTGTGAGCAGCTGAAGCAGGTTAGCCAGAGGTACCATTTGTCTGTTGTTGCAGAGATAGTGACCTGCCAAAAATACCTCGGCAACAAAAGCCTCCTTCACAGAGCGGCCGGAGAGGAGAAGACGTATCAGAGTGAGGAGAGACGCAGGTTACCTCACGTGGAGCTGATCCATTTCTTAGACAAAGCTTTAATGTCAGAAGCCAGCACCTTTCGGCTGTAATAGCCCTGTAATAACCTTTTATGAAGGCTATTACAGCTGAAATGCATTGGTTTTTCAACATTAGAGCTTTGTTCTCCAAGAGCAACTGCTTTATGTCACTCTGTCGTCCGGCTTGGATTCATTTGAGCTGCAGAGTTTCAGTTTTGTTTTGTTTTTTTTTGGCGTTTGACTGATTTCTCCACAGATATTCAAAGGAGCCAATCATACGTCTTCCTCTGAATGACCTCATCTTAACCTAGTCAATGGTTCTGATATTATACCCTAAGACTGACAAAAACAACTGTATTGTGTCCTGTATTCTGGCCTGAGGTTGTTTTTCATCACCCAACTCTCTCTCACATTTTTATGAATTATCAAATAAAGCCAAAAACCAGGGGCAGAAGTAACTTTACGTTTACTCATCTGACTGTAATTGAGTAGTTTTGTTTGTTTGTGTTTGTACTTTTTTGAGTATTTTTTAAAGTCAGCAATATTGGAGTTGTTGGTGCATTTTTCTAATTTCAAAATTTCCAGTGAAAAGAAGATCTAGTTTGAACATTGTGCTCTCGCCGTTTTACACCTGCATGGAAAAGATTGTCTGAAAAAGTAATTCGATTTTTACAGTAGTACTTCAACTTTTACTGATGTAAAATATCAGCAAAGTAACTATGCTTATACTTGAGTAGCAGTTTCTAATAGCCTTTCCACCACTAATTCTTAGGATTTGGTTTGTTTGAATCAAATGAAAAACAACTTATTTGGAGATTCTGCAGAGCAACAGAAAACCTGTTTTCAGAGACTGTCAGAAAAACTTTTCCTCTAGGAAAAAACAGGAGCCTCTTGCTCTTTGGAAACTGCAGTAGTCAGTAAGTTGTGTTTAGTCTGCAGCCTGAACTGCGACCCGAAGCTTTGAAGCTCCTGCCTCCATTGTTCATCTCAAACACGTTTGGCTCTGCACAGCGAATGTTCAGGAATCCTCGCAAACCCAAAATCACTCTGAACGCCGCCACCGCACCACTAACGGAGCAAAATGTCTGCCCCCTTTTCCTCCCCCTTGCACGGCCTTCCCTTGGCCTCCCTCAGGTCCTCAGTTAGTGAGGCTTGGCGCTCTGACAGGCAGACCTCATGCAGCACAGAACAATAGCTGGCGTCCGACACACTCTGGCAGACTTACGCTGTCGAGCTGTAATCACGGGACGGCGCGATCCCAAGAGAGGGTTTTTATGTGTGTGTGTGTTTCTGTGTGTGTGTGTGTGTGTGTGTGTGTAGGCACATGTTTCCAAGCTACTGTATGCTTGTGCTTGCATGTGTGTGGGTCTTAATCCCGTCCCCCCGAGGTTTCTCCCGCTTCTGTTGCCTTGACAGCCTGAGGTCAGCGCGGCTCGCCGATCCAACGCGACCGCACTAATGACCGCTCCCGCCTGGAATTTACGGTTTCTCCGGTCGGCGGGCCGGGCGAACAGCAGAGGGTAATGACAGCGGAGGAGATCTCCAACTGGCTGTTTGTGTAAGTGTTCCCTGGTGGCCGCGGCGGAGGGCCGACGGCCAGCGCTCGCTCTGTGCGTGAGCGAAAACGGCGTGCTGGATTCCTTCAAACGTGACGCCAGCGCTAGTTAGACTTTGTGCGACCTGTAGGCCTGCCAGGTTTATTTTCTCTGCCTCGTTTCCTCCTCGTCTCTTTCTTGCGCACACGTTTTCATTTCTCCCTGTCATCTACAACTTAGTCTGAGTTCTTTTTTTAACATTGTCCTGCAAACAGGCTTTCGGTCCTCTCCTTAAACCTGTTATTTGTAATGACTTGAATGGTATTATTAGCTGAACAAATCTCAGTGCGGCGTGAGGGTTGGCACACTCGCTACCAACCTAACTGAACTTTCCTGAATGACCAACAGATAATGAGGCAGAAAGTCAAGCAAGGACAGAATGAATGAAACAAAAACGAGCAGTTGATCTTGGTCGTGTCTGAATTCCCTGAATTGTTCGACACCAGGCTTCGTGTGTTGTGTTGAGGCGTTGGAAGAAAAGCCCTTGCTTGGAAACAGATTCCCAACCAGTTGGGCAAACCAGGTGTGTTTCAGCATTGCTCATGAGTCTGCGTGAGATAGTGATGCTCAGTGTGTATGTGCTGTAATGTTATGTAATGTTGGAAGACTCACAGCCAAGATCATGTCCTGCCTCAAAGCCCCTTTAAGTAATGAGAGCATAAACATCAGAATCATCTACGTGTCCCAAGTGGATCATTAACTCTGGCGCTCCATGCTAACATATTAGCATAAAAATGAAAAAAATGCTGCATAAATTCAATACGGATCACGAGGTCGGGTTTACTTTGGAAGCGACCACGTATTCATCCGCAGTGATTTCGAGCTGCACACAGTCTTCCATCACCTGCCTCTTTAACTTCCTGTGAAAACACAGAGGCTAGTCAGGGTTATTTTTGTTTCCTGTTTTGTGCAAATTTGTACCAATTTTGCACCAGTCAAACTGCCAGACTCTGCCACTTATCATTTAAGACGACTTACCGTTTAGCTTTAGGGCTGCTACAAGTTTTCATTTTCAACAGTTTTTGCTAAAACAGAGGTGAAGTATCAAAGAGTTTCAGGGGAGGCTGAGAGACTGAGGGTGAAAAAGATGCTTATGAAGGATTTAGAATAAACAGATTTTTACGGGTTATAAGGAGACTGTGCTGTAGAAGTAACTAAATGCTGTATCTGTTGTTCGGTTAAAGGCACAGTTCAGAGATAATTCTGGGGGATTTTCTTTTACCCACAGTCAGACAAAAATATATATTTCTGAAGCGATGAAGTTGTGTCAAACAGCAATATTAAACCAGCTTAGCTCAATTGTCAAATGTCTTGTCAGCTACATGATGTCATGGACGTCCAACAACTGAGCTAAGCCTTTTCGATGCTTTTTTTCTGAAGCGAGGCCCGCAGTCTCAGACTCATATGTTAGCATGGAGAACCAAGGTCAGCGATCTACCAGGTACACATGGATGAATTTGGTGTTTATTTTCTCATCACATATCACATTTACGTGGACCGACAGGACCCCAGAATCTTAGTGTGCTGTAACCTTTACCTGCCCGTCCCAAAGGTGCAGTTTTGTTTGAATGAATGGTGCGGGTTAATGTGTATGCATTCATGTGTGTGTGTGTGTGTGTGTGTACGTGCATGTGTGTTAAACTGAGCTCCCACTGCTGATCTAAGCTCCTTTTCACACCCCTCTCTGTTATTCTTTCACTCCAACACGCCCTGTACAAACACAGTTTTCACTAATAAGCCTGACACAGCCCGCTTTAATTGGTATTCATTTCCTACCGAGGGTACACACACACACACACACACACACACACACACAGGACATGTGACCCAGAAATCTATAATTGGGCAAAGTTCGGACTGCTGGGGCTAAACTCTGCAACAGCATCATCACAGCTGATTCCAAATATTTATGAATAACTGCACTGCGATTGTTACTCAGCCAGTGTTTATAATGAGGACCTCAGTATACACTGACATACAAATCATGGTTGTAAGCTTATGACAAGATTTCCATTACCACAGATGGTTATGTAAACAGCCTCATTGATGTGAGCTTGTTTACATAACCAGAGGAAAAAGAAAACATTTTGCCCTAAAAGGTTCCAGATTTCCTTCATCTAAACACACAGGAATGTGGATCTTCTTGACCAGCGTGTGCTAATTTTCTCCAGCTGACAATAAAATAAATAAAATAAATAAAGACGTATCTTTTAGCTTTCCCACTGTCCTCTATTCACCTGACTCTGAGCCTTCTTCGGCATTTCTTTGGCTCTAAAAACTGGAACTTTGGTTTTCTATTTTCCAGACTGCAATTTCAGTTCCAGTTGATGTTTTTGCTTACAGGAACCAAAAGGATCTTGGGGGCGGGGCTACTGTATTATCCATCGCTGATTGGTTACACACTGAAGCTGCTGATGGTGAGAGCCAGTAGCAGTGATGATGAAGCAGGAAGCATTTTGTTGTTCAAGCTCTCAGGTCAGATGACGAGATTCAACGAGCACTTGAAAAGAAACGGGAAGGAAATAAAATCACGACTGGTGCAAGTCGCCCTGGATGTCACTGTTTTGTTTTTTTTCCCCCT
Organism: Neoniphon sammara; assembly: GCA_900302535.1. Taxonomy (NCBI): domain Eukaryota; kingdom Metazoa; phylum Chordata; class Actinopteri; order Holocentriformes; family Holocentridae; genus Neoniphon; species Neoniphon sammara. Next base: position 12,787 of record OMKZ01039165.1, on the reverse strand, counting down.
CAGTGTGATGTTTGGTGTGTGAGATGCTGCTGCATGGAGCTTGGCGACTTTTTGGCCTGTTGGTGGCGCTGTGGTGCGCCAATCAGTTTCATGTTGTGGATACTGGATATCGATGTAAAAACACGTCATTCCTCAAAGGTTCATCAGATTTGAGCCGGCAGTGTCTGAGACACTGAGGTGAAGCTCAGGGAGGCTCAGAGAGACCGACCCACAGCCCCTTCCAGTGGTTGCTTTGTGCCACAGCTGGTTGTAGAGGGTGAGAGGGGTTTTCCATGATGGCTTTGATCTTGTCCCTCGTCCAAAGACCAGAGAAGATTAGGCAGATTAGTCCGCTGACGTATGAAACAGCCACGGCTGTTTTACACTTCATGTTTCACAGTGGTGAAGCATCAGGCTGTTGAACCTGTTTTAACCCCCGCTTGTTGACAGATCCCATCAGCCTCTGACACTTTTTACAGTGTTGTTCTCCCGTGTGTCTGCTCTGTGTTCTGTTGACTTTCTTCATCAGCAGTGTGTTTTAGAAACTCGCCCAGAAAACACAACGCACCTCCTGGAGTTTTTCACCATCAGAGCCAACAGGAACACGAGAGGATTAAAAAAATAGACTATTAGGCTGATGGACCCAACAGTACGCAGAAAGACAGAGAGCAGCGTTGGTCGAGCGACTTAGACGATGAATGGAGTGAGGGAGCGGAAGTAGCAAGAACTTTTTCAAAGTTTCTGATTCACTGCGACCACAAGAGGTTCTTCATCATACAGTCAGAACTGGGCACAAAACATTTTAGGCTGGTAGGCCCAGTAGTTTGTGAGATTAACCGCAGACAGACACACACACAGACACACACATACGACCAAACGCATTATCTCCTGGCAGAGATAATGAGATAACACAAATACAAAATGGACAATTAGACCAGTCACAGCTCTTGTGTTTCCCTATGTGTGCCACATCTTTTGTGTAAATTAAATGAGCGCGTTTTAGGCTCACTATGTTTTAGGTCCTTTTCCAAACAACATCCCTTATCTCTTGCTGCTACCTGCTTCACGCTCGGTGTCTCTGTATCCATCGCTCCCACATCATCCACACAGAATAAAAGCAGCGCCTGATCCGGATGCACTGACACATCTGATGCATAAACGCACTGATAAATGTTATTATAATTATAATCATTATCACTACATCACTGCAGCACTTCACAGTGACAGTTTTAGATCAGGTTTCGGATAAACTCAGCTGCCTTTTTTCTATTATTATTATTATTAGTAGTAGTATTAGTAGTAGTATTATGGCATATTTGGGGATGAAATTGGTCTTAATTTTATTTGTACTGTCATTAAAAAGTTTCAAATTTACCCCACAGAAACCTGATGTCACCCTGCTTGCTTGCTCCACTTTGGTTGTTTTTTCCCCTCAGAAATAAAAAGGTTTTTGTTTGAGTCATAATAGTCTTAATTCAGATTTGCTCTAAATATAATTGTGACCTGAATGGAATTATGTCCTACTGGATTAATTAGTCACTTATCTAAACACAACAAGCTGCAACGTCAAAGTACAAACATGGTTTTATAAATTCTGTAGATTTACTGAACATGAAATCTCTCTTGTAACTTGAAACTCCTGAGTCAGTTTGAATTTCGGGGGGTTGGATACAAAGGGAATTGAACCCCTTGCATTGTTAATGCTTTTCTCTATTGATAGAGCTGCACACGGTAAACACATTAACACATGACACATTAGCATCCATTCATTATATTACTGCATACTGTATTACATTAAAATCCAGAAAAACTGTAAAACATAGAAAACAGGAAAATCAATAAAGACATTGTCCCTGCATGGCCAAATTATATGAATATTCTCATTCTGCTCATTTTCCCTGAGTGTTGCAGTCTGGTTTTAATTAAGCCAGTCAAAGGAGGCCTGCAGCTCATGCATTCTTTTCACTTTTACAAAGCAGCTGGGATTAGCAGCAGCAGCAGTGAAAACATGGGAGCTTCCCAGTGAGCTGCAGCAGGAAAACATCATGCAGATCCACTCACTCTGCAGCTGCTCCTCCGTTTCCCCTCTGATTCACTCCGCTGTCGACGCTCAGCTCGTCTGTCCTGCGAAGCTCACGCCGCCGTCCGTCACTGCTGCTCTCTTTCTCTCTGACTGCTTCTTTCTCTCTCTCTCTCTGTCGAGGAAGGGGGCCGGCCAAGTCGAAGAAAGTGAGGCAGGACTTGGCTCCAGGAGAGGAGGAGGGTGAAACACACAGATCCTTGAGAAAGCTTTCAGACCTCTGTGTCTCGTGTTACAGCCTGAAACATTTTCCTTTTCCTTCCATGTTAATTATTGACCAAAAAAAAAAAAAAAAATCAGTGTAATCCATTTTGTATTCAGCCTGCAGTGCAACAAAACACAAATAATGTCCAGGGACACTTGGATACTTTCTGAAGGCGGTGCAAAGAAAAGCAATGAGCCGACCCGTCAGTTTTGATGGATATTCCAGCATGGCAGGAATATTTGTCCCCTTTCAGTCGAGGTGCTGTGGCTCCTCACTGCCTTTTCTGTTTCCTTATAACTTCTTCAGCTGCATCAGGTGAAACGGCTCAGATGTCACATTTGGAAAGAGCCGAGCAGCTGGAGGACCGAAGTCTGTCTGATAAGAGTTCATTCAGGACTTTGATTACATGATTGTGCTTATCAGTATCAGCAGGTAAGTGTTCATTCACACAATCGCCTCGTTCGGTGTTTCTCACAGTGGGGTCTGGGGACCTCCGGGGGTCCTTGAAGGGCGTCCAGAGCCTCCTCAGAAAACAGTTTCAAAGAAAAGAGTTAAGATAAAGAGCTTCAGTGCTTTAAAGGGCATAAAATCCCAGCCACAATTAGGCTCCACGGTGCACTTTTATAGCCTTAAAAGCACTGACGCACTTCAGTTTAGTCCCAGCATTTTATCTCCTGTCTTGTGTTTTAATGTCTTGCTCTCATGACTTTTTAAAAATGTGGATGCTCTTCTGCCAAATGAATTTCCCTGTGAGAGAGATAATAAAATTGACCTTTAAGTCCTTAAAGTTTAATTTCATTGTAATTTAATTCACTAGAAATTGTTACAATTCAACAAAAAATGTGTGTTTAGTTTCACCACGTTGGATCTAATTGTCATTATTAAAGGTTGGCATCTAAACCACTTAAGGTTTCACACAAACCAAAACATCTTTTCATATCAGGGTCCGCGGCGTCTCTGAAACAAGGACAAGTCCGACATCACCTGACTTGATTGGTCCTTTTAGTTCAGTTGACATGCGGACGCTCAACAAGCTCGTCACCTGAACGCTTCGCCGTCAACAGCCGCCAACAGCCGCCAACAGCCAATCAGATGCCGGCGCTCCCTTGTTTTCCTGCTGGTTTGATTTAGCTTTCGTCCCAGTAACCACAGCAGCGGTCTTGAGTGCTCGTTCACACGGAAGACCGTCCCACGTCTGAAAATGCCCAAAGGCAAGTGGACTTCATCCACACTTAATGAACACTTACATCTGAGTGGTAATAAGGGTTAAAGTTATATTAGCTCAATTTAGCCTCTTATCAGGCAATATGCCCAGTATGATTTGATTGTAATTTAATTGTGTAATCTAATTATGTGCTTGTTTATTTCTCTTCCTTTGCTTGTCACCTTTCACCTTCTTGGCAGAGTCACGTGATCACCCCGTCCGCCTGTCTGTCGGTATTTCAAGTTGTAGACAGATTGGCGCGAGGCTTGGTGGAAAGGTTGGTCATTGGTCAGGGGGCGTGGCTATAGGTGGTGCTTAGCAGAAATAGGGCATAGTTTCCAAACGTATGCAGGTAATGTCTCGGCTCCCCGTGGGGAGGCTGGTCACCGGTCAAGGTGGCACTGAACACCTGTTCACACTGGTTGGCTGAAAGGGGCGTGTCTTATCACCACAACACTGCCTGAAGAGGGCGGGGCTTCGTGCAAATATGGCCAGCCGTGTCCTTACTGAGTGCCCTCTTGCCTACTATTGTATTAATTTATGATTTTGACAGTTCTGCTCTCTTAATGTTTGGATCGCTAAGTAGGTCTTTAATTCACATGTTTATTTAGAAAATGAATCCTCTTAGTCATTCTTGAGTCACAAACATCAGTCAAACCTCCTCCTCCAGCCAAGCGTGTCCTGATGTGCACTGACAAAACCTCCCTGCACTTGCAGCCTTGAGGCCGACTTACACACTTTCAATTATGCAACTCAAGTGGCCACTTGACGAAGAACCAAGAGCACAGGTGTACTGGGACAAATAGTTTCATGTGTAACAGTGAAGTTTCCTCCAGACATTCAAAGCCTCCCAGTTCTCTGCAGCATTTATTTGAAAGGCGGCAGAAACAAACATCTCAAGAGCAACACCTGGATCTCAGCTGATCTGATGATAAACTCTGTGGTCACTTTGAGTGACTTTGTTTGTTTTTATGCACCCCGGCACTAAATATAAAAGTCATATTCTTTTTATCAAGCTGATAATTGAATCTAGGCTGCAGCAGGTCTGTGGTCTGAACACACACTGATGGATGAACTGTTTTCCTCAGCTGACACTGATCAGTACGTTTTCTTCCTGGCCCTCCTGCTGCAAAATGGTTAGTGGAGGAAAGGTGGAGGTGGACGAGTGTTGGGACGTCCAATCACAGTGCCAAACAGCAGCTGCATAATCCTGTGAGGTGTTTTACATAAAATAACATGATAAAATATGAAAAATGGTCACAATGTTGCCTCCATAGGAAGGCTGCAGTAAAATGAGTAACCAGAAGATGGAGCAGAAGTAAAGGTAAATAAAGGCAATTAATGCTTTTCCATACTGAAGAACACTGCTGCCAGACCCTCTCATATTTCTAAGCATGCATGCATGCATGTATGTATGCATGCATATGTATTTATTTACTTTCTTTCCTTCTTTCTTTCCTTCCTTTGTTTCTTTGAAGATAGGATCAAATTTGTTGTCAACATACTGGAAAAACATTGCATTTGGAAAAGCTGTTTGTCATGACTGGATGTATCTTTTGATTTCCAGTTCATTTACAGAGCTAAAACTATAATGATCAGTGTAGTCAGTTTATCTAACAAGGCAGCATTCACTAAATCCCCACTCCAGCACCTACAGATCACCTGTCAATCAAAACCGTGT
>OMKZ01039154.1:3357-21779 GCA_900302535.1 Neoniphon sammara | reverse complement strand
CTTCTCATAAGCGCCGCGCTTGTTATATCATTCGGTCACTATTTTTGTAAGATAGAACCCAAGGCTTGTGTTCACTCTTGGATGAGTCACGAGTAGTGGGCTCTTTGCATTGCCTTGGGCCGTCGTTATGTTTGCATAACTTTTCTTTAAGCGTGATCTTGGAGGATAGCCAATGTTCCCATGAGGAGGATGATGTTTTGTCACTTTGTGTGTGTGTGTGTGTGTGTGTGTGTGTGTGTGTGTTCTGCATGTGCTTGTTGGAGTGAAGCCACAGAGGCGGTGGGAGGTGCTTTAAGGTTAAGCTCAGTGAGCAAAGCGCAGAGGGAGTCTATTTAAAGGACACCACCTCCTCTCATGAATGATTCAACAACAGTTTGCCCCTCCCCCCCTCATCAAGATCAGCTGGAGGAAGTGGTAGCTCGGCCAATGGGATTACAATACCGGATTGGCTGTGTGTGTGTATTGTGTGTGTGTGTGTGTGTGTGTGTGTTTGTGTGCAGCAGCCGAGAGAGAGGGAGCAAGCCCGGACAAGTAGCAGCAGCAGCTCACAGCTCTCTGCCTCTCTGTGTATATGCGTGTGTTTATGTGTGTGTGTGTGTGTGTGTGTGTGTGTGTGAAGGAAATGTAGGGCAGCCTCTCGTTCTCTCCCTCTTCCTCTGCCATCTCTCTATCTCTGCCTCTGTCTGTCTTTGTTTCCGTGCCGTGCCAGCGTAGCAGCAGTCACCACGGCGACGGCTGACATTGTTGCCGCGGCTCCACTTCCGCGTTCGCCAAGGCTTTGCTCCCTCTCTCTCTCTCTCTCCCTATCTCCCTTCGTCTCGGCTCACCTCGAGGATTTTACACAGAGAGACGGGGCATGTAACCTCCCAGAGGAACCATTGTCTGTGTGAGGGTGTGTGTGTGTGTGTGTGTGTGTGTGTGTGTATGTGTGTGTGATTGTGACTGTGTGATTGTGTGTTTGTGTGACAGAGGGTGGCCTCAGGATCCAGCCATGAATTCCTGCTGGAAAATGAAAATCCAGGTACAGACCGACTCTTATTCTTCATAGCTGCGTTTGCTGTTGTTTTTCTTGCTCTTGCTGTTGTGGTTGTTGTTATTGATGATAGCACCGATGGCCATGTTTGTTATTGTCATCTTTGCAATCATTTCTCAGTGCCGTACGTGTATGCCATTTATCCTGTTTAGACATCTTAGCATTACATCATCTCCACATCCACATTATACGTATTTAAAAGCATGCACAGTGGAAGGAGAGAGAGAATGGTGACAGAGGGAGGGGGGGATCATCGTAGTTTCCATTCAGTGGTTGTTATGGTGAGGCCTTCTGTCTCCGTGGTGATGGCAAAGAGCTTCTCTGCTGCAGTAGCAGCTAGATGAAAGAACTGCCAGGAATGTGTGTTTGTTCGGCTGTCTGTGTGCGTGTGGATGTGAGGGAAGAGAAAGCGAAAATAATCACTACCTCAGACAGATATCCTTTCAAACAGACGAGGCCTTTAGGAATGTGATGGGACACTGTGACGGTGTATGGTTTTGGATGTGGGATCGGGTACATTGTGTATGTTTGTTTTGGCTGTCTTCGTATCGTGTGTGTGTGTGTGTGTGTGCATTTACGTAATCAACTGTATCTCCTGGGGACTATGAACCCTGTCTTTTTATTTGGTTGTATGTGTGTGAGCGTGCGTGTATGCATCCAAAAGACGTGTATAGACTGTGTGTGTGTGTGTGTGTGTGTGTGTGTGTTTGTTTGTGCAGTTCAGAAGAGCGTCTGTCACCTCCACAATGTGAAAGGTTGACCCACTTTCTTGTGTGCCCTTTGTTCAGCGGATGAGTGGGGGTGCACGTTATACTGTACATGACTGTCAAGTGCTAGATAACACAAAACCTGTTTTATCTTCTAAATATGACTTACTTAAAGACTTTTATCTCATCCTTTTTCACATATTCTTGGAGACGGTTTTACTATTAAAAAAAATAACTTATATGTATTGTTGTTTGTCTTGTTATAAGATTTCGTGGTAACACTGCCCTCCCTGTGAAGCATTTATAGTGCATTAAAAGTTAATAAATGCTTTCTAACATACTAGAACATGGTGATAAGCACATGTTAGGATATCATAAACATTTAAAGACATGTTTTAAATGGCGAAGTCACAATTTTGGAGAGCACGGCAAATGAATTCACTGTTTATAGATATTAAGCTACACTTTATGTGTTTACCATTATATTACAGTATCTAAGAAAGCATTTGGTTTACACACCATTTATAAATGCTTAATTATAGGTCTTAAAATTAACTGTTACCGATTTCAATGTTGCACATTACATTCCATAAGGTCTGAACTATCATTGTGGTTGGCCTGAGATTGCTACAGTACATAATACTGGAAAATATCAGAGGTAGTCCCAGTCAACGCACGTGAACTCAATAACCCCACTGCTCTGCCATCACATGGTCTGTTGTTTTCTTTTTTTTTTGTCTCTCCTCATGTGCAATGGCACATAGTTTTTGGTGTGAAAGTGGCCTGAGTGCAAAGACAGTTTGCAGCTTCTGCAGTGTGTTATCTTATTTGGGTCCGGGAGGTGTGTGATTGTTCACTCACAAACACACACAAGCTTCAGCAGCAGAGCAATCTGATATAATTTTTTTCCCCCCTCTCAATCCACAGCTTAGCATATCACATCATCGACTGATGCACCAAATCGTAGGGCTTTGTGTCAAATCCGCAACCGGGGGGAGGGAGGGAGAGAGGGTGAGGAGGGGAGATTAATGCAGTCACATGTTGTGGCGGAGCTTAAAACCTGTTGGGGGAGGAGGGAGATGGAAGAGGAGAGAAGAAAGAATGAGATGGGCCGAGCAGGAGAGCGACAGAGGTGCAGCTACAGTTAGCAGCTACAAGTTCATGGCGTGACTTAGCACTGCACTTAGCTAGGATATTTAGCAGGCTTCCTCTGATCCTGGTTTTCCATGGAAAAGAGTCACTTTTAAAAGGCGCTGAGCATGTTTTTTAACATTTGACAGTGCTGACAATGGAGGTTGCATTTAGTATTCAGCATGCCAGGTGCTGGAAGCAAAAAGAAAAAAAAAAACAAAAAAAACAGTGTTTCAACTGTTGCAATAAAGAGCTGTGCTTCAAGTTGGGTTTTCATATTCCCAGCGGGGACCACAACTAGGGCCTCCCTAAGCAGCTGCTGAGTGCTGCAAGCTGTAAAGGAGATGCACGATGGACTCAGGCCTCAGGCTGTTATCTGAGCTGTCTGGAGGCAGAGAGCCTGTGACAGAGTCCCTGCTGAACTGAAGTATGTGTTTAACTGAGTGGGTGGTTCATGATGGTCCCTTATTAACAGGCTTTGTGCAGTATTTCATTTATTATACTGTTGTCATTGCTAAGGTGACCTGGCGGTGTCTGTGTATGTTTGTAATTGTGCGTGTGTGTGCGAGTAAAGGGCTGCACTGCAAGGGAACTGGGGGCTCACACCCACAACACAGTTAATTAGGAAGCACTGCACCAAACTAATTATCTGTTGCTTGACTCTGTGACGTTCACATAAATAATGACTTGTGTCATGTGGAAGAGTGAAGCCCGAGGTGCAGCTAATGAGGAGACGTGGCTCCGCTACACTTGCGCAAAAATATTTCACCAAATCTTTCAATCTCCCTCGCCATCTTTTTTATCACCCTCCCTCCCACTGTTTTCTCTGTTTCTCCAGCTCTCTCTCTCTTGCTCTCACTCTCTCATCTCCCTTTTCATTCATCATACATCCCTCAGGCTGGCCTCTGGTATTTTCTGACTGGCGTCCTCAGATCTGCCTCTCACTGTAGTTCTTACCATCGCTCTCTGTTCCCACTCTAATATAAAACTAGTAGTGATTTTATATTAACTAAAGCACAACCGGGAGGGTCACCGCATACATAGCTCAACACTGAATGCACTGGTCACTGTATCTTCCCTCCCATATCCTGTTTGGACATGCTGATGCAATTATGCCTGAGATGAAGAGAGATGAGAGACAGATAGAGGAGAGGAGTGAAGAGGGAAGGGGAAACCACAAGCTCACATCCTGCTGATGAGAACGCAGGCAGATAGACACGCATACTTGTCATTTGTGCACATGGAGCACACACACACACACACACACACACACACACATGCACGCACACACACAGCTGCCGCAGGCTGACACTGTGGGACCGTGGTTTTGCTGAGCTAATGCTCAGCCTCGTCCTGTTTATCCTGTCTCGTGTAAAGGAAGAAATATACTGTCAGTACCCCGTCCACCTCATCGAATGACACAAACAGAACGAGACGGATAAGTATTCAGCTGCTCCCATGGGAAAGTCAAAATATGTGTTTAATTCCTGATTATTGAACATATATATCTTTGGTCTTCACTTTTAGGTGTCTGATTTCTCTGCACAGCACAATGCCCATCTCATCTCCTCCCAGACGCACTTTGACTAGGCCTGGTTAGATGTCTGTTATGTGGTTAGCCAAGTTCTTTACTGATTGTTGTTGCTGTGCATAGTTGGGATTTCTCATCTGGTTTTGCTCTCCTGCCCAGCTGCCCGGTCGGAGCTCCCAGTCAGCCTGCATTTCCTCTCTAAGTGGTTGCTGGACATTGACAGGGACAGGAAACCACATAAGAGCCACTTCCTCTGCAGTGGAATTCTTTCTAAGGGACATTTGATATAGGCCATCCTGCAGGGATGTCCCCTGACCTCTCAAGAGGGAGGATTTGGTCAATACAATGTGCACTGAGATGTCTCTCTCTATCTCACTTTAATGACTCTTCCTTTTTTCTCTGTTTGTGCTGTGTCTGTGTGTGTGTGTGTGTGTGTGTGTGTGTGTTTGTGTGTGAGAATGCTCATATTAATTCAAGTGATATTTGTGTGTTGGTAAAGCCTACTTAACACCGCTGACATTTGATTTATGTGATTTGAGAGAGATTACATGTAAATGTTTGAGTTGAGGCCAGGCAGAGGAATCTCAGAAATCTCTGTCTGGGAAAGGGGATCCTGTGTCAACTTGCCTACTGTAATATGCACATGAAAAAAAAAGGTGGCCCTGTTTTCATATCTGCATCCTTTGCAATGTGATCTGCCCTAAGCAGATCTCGGTATGATTATGCCATTTATTTCAGTGAAAGCCATTCAGACGTAAACACTGCCCTGTGCAATCCACCTCAGGCTAAACCCTCCCTTTCTTTGCTGCCTTTGTTGTCATGCTGCTGTCACACTGCATGTCATTTAGAAGATTTTTCAATGTGGATCCACAAGCTTTACTCTTTCACCTGTCAGTCTAACGCCTGTTCGTCTTCAGGCATATGATTGTTTAACCGAAAACAAAGCAGTTTTATTTAGTTGTTTTGCTTTTGCCAGTTTTAGAAATAATTTCCATCTTCATTTTTATATTCCCACAGCCTTCATTTAAGGGCAGCGTGGAGGTCTCAATTTAAAGATGGGCATAATGCATGTAGAATGTATTGCGTGCATCCATGCATGCATTTGTGTTTTCTATTCACACCAGACGTCCTAAAATGCCGCCAGCGAGCTAGAAGAGAAATCCGCGGTGGAATATAGAGTCTTTTCATAGTTCTATGCCAAGTGGAAGCTGACATGATGTTGACTCTGCCTCCATCTACTCCACAATTTCAGAAAGCACACACCCTCACAGCAGGATGTGATTTTCCACTGCTGTGTCAAATGCATACTCACAACAATATGCATGCACGTAGCTCTCTCAGATATGCAGCGCCTCCTTTTTTCTACCCTGCCGATCTTGCTGTCGTGCACACACAAACACTCCTCGTCTCTTTCTTCTTGCATATTTTTTAATAAATTTACAACATGTATTTTTGTCTTTTCTATTTATTCATGTTAAATTATCAGTTTTTTTATTTTACTTTCCATATTTTTTTATACCTTAACATAGCATTAGTGCATTTTTTTCTGCATAGAGAAGGGGTAAACGAACCAACCCGTGCACACGCTTGGTTAAGCTGTCAAAAGCAGAGGTGCAGGTGCACTAAGCTGCCGGTCATTGAACTGTGTCGGTTGGGAAATGGTATCGCTTCACTTGAAGGGAAGGTTTCAATGGCCTGCAGAGGTCACTTATAGACAGAATGGATTTGCAGAAAAGAAACGAGAGAGATGTGAGAAGCCGATTCCACTTAACCCCCTGCATACACACACACATGCACACACACACACACAGCCCTTCTCCATCCATTAATTTAACTGATTTAATTCCTTCCCCACTCACCTCATTACCACTGTCTGATAGCTATCATTCATTTGACGCGCTCTGTCTTTCTTTATGTCTCTCCCTCTCTCTCTCCTCTGTCTCATTTTCCTGCTATTTCTCCTTTGCCGTCTTCTTGCGATGTCAGAAAATTATAACACGAGGTGATAAAGAGTCTGTGCTTTGGCTCCTTTTCAACAGAGTGAAATATTGCCACCTAAAATGACTGTTTTCCAGCTTACCAGTGCAGTGTTCCGGGCACACAGCAGGGGGTTGCTTATATAGAAAATGAATCTCCAAAATAGGCTCACCAATCTCCCTTAATATGCTTTTAGAGCCCAGCAGTGCTCTATTTTGCATGTAGGTGCCATTGCGGTGCACTGACAAATTATTGGTAGTTTGCATTGGAGGCAGTCCAGTTTAAAAGGGCTCGCTGAAAACACCCTTCAGCAGTCTTTATTGCCCAGAATCAATTCTCACTGTGTCCAACTGTCCTTGGTCGGACTCTTTTCTGCCTCCTGGGATGGTGAATGATGGTGCTTTCACATTTCCTGCCAATTATATCAGCCCAAAAGCACTGTTTTCATACGCTGCGTGATTGTATTAACCTCTGGAAAAAAGACTGTCTGCTATTACGGTAGATTGAGGAACTGGAGTCCATGATTGTCTCTGTGGCCGAGGGGGGTTCTACGTGTTGTCTAATTGTGTCTCTGCTGTGTCTGGAAGGGTTAGGTGAATTGCCATTTCTTTTCAAAGGCCAGGCATTAGACACAGTTTGAGTCAAAATTATAAACTGCCTTTCCAGTTAAAATCCACCCTGAAAACACTATTATAAAACAACATTTGGCAGTGAATCTTGCATTCCTGGGTCCATTTTTGTGGTTGGTGGTGTGTTTTCCTTATTCCTGTAACTACTAGCCAAATGTTGATGACATGATATCAAGTCACATTGAGATTTTTCCCATTAAAGCTACAATGGCAGGATATCACAAGAAATAAATTTTCAGCTGTCTAAAACAGCAATGGTGAACGTTAAGTTTTGTTGTCAGTCCCTCAGAATGGTAGAAAAAAGGGCTTTTTTTCCAGACTCACCATTTTGAAATGATGAACAATCATGCAGCCATCACATGTAACAGCCATACAAGGAGAAATCCTTGGTAGAAGAGGAAGAACTACTAATTTTTTCATTGACAGCGCCCTCAATAGACCAGAACACAGCACAGCCACAAAACATTGTGTTTTCAGTAAGGGGCCTGGCTCTAGACTGCAAAAGCTCACTCTTTTGGGTTATTGCTATCACTGTTGTTATCACTGCTGTTATTGCTTTCTCCTCCAACATGTAACATGAGCTGGATGTAAGAAGGCGAGGCAAATTCACCAGGAGTCACTGAAAGTCATTCTGGGAAACGTAGGAAATCACAAACTGAAGAAATAAATGAACCAGGTTGAAGAAGGGTTAATACAAGAAACAAGTTTTTTTTAACAACATCACTTCATCATGAAATAGCTCTTGGAGTGCATACATGACAGATGGATGAGAAACCATGTAAGAATATCCAGTGGTGAAATTTTCTTTAAACAAGAAGATGTGTTCTTGTCAGGTTACAGTTCATAAATCCAGTCCATTCTCTGTCTATTCTTTGTAAAATCCCATCTCTTCCTTATGACAAAAAAAAATGTACAGGGTGAAAGGTTGCAGGCTTGACAAGCAATTCTCATTTGAGACCCTGACCTACTGTGCAAAATCCCATTTGTGACTCATTTCAATTCTCTGTTTGGATTGTAACTGTTGCTCGCAGGCTAGCACAGATGGGGCTTCAGCCAGTCTCACTGACTGTAGGCCTAGGTTTATATTTTGAGAAGCTGCTGACCTCAAACATAAACCTATCTTTGTACTCCGCACCGCCTCAGGCAGAAAGCGGGCGTGAAATGATGCAGAAATCTGGAGGAAGCACTCGGTAGCAAGATGTGAACTGATAATATTCTCTAATGTAGAATTTGTCAACAAAATAATCTCTGTCTGATTAGCTGGCTGGCAGATAATTTTCTAATTTATTGCCTCTGTTCATTGTTTCAGTTGTGTTTCCCAATCAGACCTGCATTGTATCACAATTTTCAATGGATGTTGATTGAATTGACGAAGACAGGCTATTCTGCTTTATTCGACATTAAAGTGTTTACTTTGTTTGTTCTGTGTTGGCAATATTGTGCAAGAAACAGTGACATTACCCATAATGAGAGTAAACACTGTGATAAGACTATTAAGTAGTTGCATTTAGACTCACCATAAAATCATAATAATTGGAGAATGCATTAGTAATTTTAAAGTCTCAGCTTTAAGGGCAGGTGAGTTAAATAAACAGTATGTGCTGAAAAGCAAAACCTCACTTTAAATGACAAAACCAAAGTAGCAAATTTACATCCAGATGACTAAGCGAAGCAAAACAGCTACAGCTAAATGTTATGTACAGTCACTGAGAGTCATGAAAAGATTGCACTTTTCCAGGCATCTCGCTCTTCACCGCTCACTCCTAAGTGGTTTGAATAAGAGTCAGCAATCTTACATTTAACATGGTGTTGGCGGTCTCTCAAACATATTTCATATGCAGGTCCATCTCTCTTGTATCTTATATTCTGTGCTGTGCATCTTCATAATAGGTGGCGCATCCTTGAAAAGACTCCATTGAGGATAGAAACAGTTTGAGCAATGGGCACAACTGAAAGCGGCATGATTAAATTCACAAAGGTTTTATTTTCCCATATTCTAATATAAAAGCGAGATGACCACTCTTCCCTGTTGGCTGAGAACGAACAGGGAGCCCTGAAAGACACAGTGACCTAGCCGCACGTGACTTCTTCTCCTCTACTTTTTCTCATAAGCCTCCCTTTTCACAGGCCGGAGTCTTCGGGGTCCAGTCTGAAGTTGTGTTATCAAAGGCCGGGCCTGTTAACAGACCCGCAGGAGAGGTGGAGAAAGACAGACACAGCGGACTGTGAAATCTTAGCCCTTCTTTATCAGAATTATGCATGAGCCAAGAGAGTAATGCCTTTTATAGTCTACTGCCAGGGAGTGGATGAAGGTGACCTCCAAACCCTATAGGTAGCACACTTTGGGAGAGAGATGGGATGTGAAAGAAAGAGCGGAGAGGAACTGTCCACCCAGAACAAAACTTCCCTCCTCCTCCTCTTCGTCTGCTGTCATCTGTCCTCCAACTTCTAATCATCCCGGCCTATTAGAGCCATCGGTCCATTTGTGGCCTTGTTATTTTCCCAGAAACCCTGAGTCTTGGAATATCTGCTTGTTACTCCATATTTGGCCAAGAAGGAAGGATTAGGGACAAGGATCATCAATTTGTCTTTTGCTATTTCTCTCTTTCCCCAGCCTCCATCTGTGTAAAACTGAATTTTTATCCCCTCCAACAACAATCTGACAGCTGATTTGCTCCACATACTGCATCCGTTTAGCGCTGTTATGTCCCATTTTGCAACAATATTGAGGAGATAATGAAACGGAGATGCAGATGGAAAGCTGGGAAAGTTGCAAGTCAATTCTAGCCAGAATGGTTGAATACAGACTTCTGCCTTTTCTTTAGCAATATGGTTAAGTAAGTAGTGTATGAAATGCTTATTAAAGTAAAAGTAGTGAACAGGTTGTGGGAGTTACACGGATATTATGAAATATTATGGAATGGATGTACTTTATTTATTTATTTATTTATTGAAAGCCTGACTTGCCAATACTGATCCCCAAACCATTTTTAAAAGTACAATTAACAGCTTTTAATCATTTTTAAACTTTTGATCCTTGTTTTATTTCTGTCAGAAAATTCTGCTTATATAACAAAGATTTGCTGCAACAAAATATGATTTTTTTTTTTTTATTTTCCAAATTACACTACAGTGCAAACTCTTAACAGTAGCGTTTGCATAAAAATATCTGACAACTCTCAGAAATAAATGTAACTGAGATAAATTGAACTGAAGTAAATTAATTATACTTAAAGTAACTTTTATACCAGCTAGACAAATTGCCGATCATTAAAACTAAAATTTTTGCCATTGCCACCCGGTTCCAGTCACTCTCCCATCGATCGGTGCACCCCTAATGTACTGCAGATAGACGTGTGTGTGTGTGTGTGTGTGTGTGTACTATTGTATTCAGATGTTTCTTTTACCCGTTTCTACCTTAGTTTCCATGCTGTTGTCTATCAAACCCAGCCTTCAGGTTGTGTTCACTCCAGTGGTGGGACAGTGAGAGTTTTGCAGTCAGCTGCAGGATGGAAGATGAATACCCTGCACACACTGTTTGTGACTGGGGATAATAGCCAAAAGCCTGCCGCTGACATTTCAGTTTATCAAAGTGACAGGAAATTACATATAGACATTTTTCCGTTTCTGTGCGTTCTCCTGATAAGATGTCAGCTCTTTGCCTCATCAGATAGTGGTGGAGTTTTTTTTTTTTTTTTTTTTTTTTTTTCCTCCTTCAAAATTTCTCTGTCCCAAATCAACTGTCAGAGAATTAGGGGTGTGGGACATCAGAGAGTGTGTGTAATTCTTCTTGCATTGCTGTCCTAGATGTGTGTTTATCTGCGCTGACCACAAATCCATAGCTCTTTGCTCCCGCTGAGATCAGTAATGATGTGATGATGACATGCGACTAGTTCAAAGGGCAAGCATGTGTGTGTGTTTATTTTTGAACGCAGGCATATGTGTATTATTTAATCAGCTGCCATATATTAAATATTAAATTGCAAAGAGATCTGAGTTGCCATATTTAATCGTCTCAGTATGGATGGGAGGCTCTGTGTGTGTTTGTGTGCATGTGTGTGTGACTGCAATACACTGTGTGAGCATCTTGTCTGGTTTATATATCCTCAGGCATTTAGTGAAACAGGAAAAAAAATAAGGATGGAGGTGAAGCAGGGAGAGAATGATGGAGAGACTTAACCACATAGTCCTCTATCACCATGGCAACTAGGGACGGATAGAGACACAAGTGAGGTGCTGGAGTAATTAAGAATGGAAAGCATGCCCCACTGTGGCATAAATTTTATGTGTGTGTGTGTGTGTGTGTATGTGTCTGTTGTGTTTATAAATCTAAACGCTGTTCCATCCGAACTGCTTTCCACCTCCTATGAGTCGCCCGCTCTCCTCCAAAGCCCTACGGCCCTGTCAGACTCCATGTGAACTCAGCGTTACGTAACTATGATTGATTACTCATTAAGAACCACACAAGGCTTTAATAACAGAAATGCATGCAACATAACACCCCAGTGGCTGTTTATCACAGTCGCGAGCGCAAGCCAAAAACACTTAGTGGAAGCCTGCGATCATTACATCGCGAAAACCAAACTTGACTGTGCTGGAACACTCGGTTTTGTTTTTGTTTTGCTACCTGGATAATGATGTAGGGATGACTACTGGTGCTTTCATGAGATATTTACACGCAAGATATTTTTGATAAACAATCTTAAGTAATGTGGATATGATGACCAAGCAGGTAGAGGCAAATAAAAGAACAGCTGGAACAGTCTAAGTTCAGAAAATTGCATCGCTTTACTGTAATTCAGCCTTTAAAACCAGGAAGTAACACTTATGCCATATCACCAAATTACAATATCCATAATCCAGGACGATATCTATTGTCTTATCACAATATATCAGCCAGCCCTAGGCAGAATCCATGTTGCTTACATTCTCAGTTTCACAATGTCTATTGCCTGCAAACACTCAGAGGGTCAAATTTGTAATATGTTTGTGCGGATCTGAGTGTTGCTAAACAGCTGGTCATTGTACAGCACAATTTCACTGCAAATAAAGTACCATACAGAAACTAATTATGGCCCATATGCCGCTTGTCAGTGTGCAGTATGCTTTTGCTGATTGGAGACGACACATGCTTTTCTGCGACTGTTTATGAATATCAACATTTCTGAAGTTGTCTTTGTTTCCCTCTCTTACAGAATGAAAAGCCTCTGGGTCATTCTGCGAGCAGGTCCAGCAATATTTCAAAGGTAAGCACGCCTAAATGGGGAATAGGAGTGAATGATGTGCGGACCTCCAACAGAGAGAGGAAGGGGGGGTGGGGGGTGGAGACAGGGGAGAGCCGCTGTGAGGTGAGATGAGCTGTGAAGGGAGGGAAAGATCGACAGACTAGAGAAACATGCTGCGGAAGGAGAGCGGCTGATAGATAACCTGCCCGTCTCGCATAGGCCTAATCAGAGCTGCCTCTCTGATCACCGCTCAGAGAACAGCCGCGTTTTTATACCTCACCTCCTTCAGCCCGGCGAGCCTCGCTGTCAGACAGGCTCTCGCTCTCGCTCTGTCTCCTCCCTGTGTCTCTCTCTCTCTCTCTCTCTCTCTCTCTCTCTCTCTCTCACTCTCTCGCTCCATCCCTCCCTCAGGCGAAGCTACTGCCTGTGTTGAACCTGCCTCCAGGGTCACAATCCCTGTACTCCTGAGCCTCTTACAGGATAAACCTTTTACTTGTGCTAATAGGTGTCAGGTTCACCTCGTCACCATCGGCAGCTATCTTTAAGCTAGGAGCCAGTCGGTCTTCAAGCATGAGCAAAATGGAGGTTGTTATACTGTAGTGACAATAATAATTTAGAGGGATACAGTGAGCATAAAGGTTAAATATTGTTTCATAGGACAGCGGGCTACTCACTGGCTGCTAGCGTTAATATAGCTGAGTTAAGCCTACTGACAGTGTTTCCACTAGATTACTTCTTCAGCCTGGTGCTGTATACCAAAACCCCTAAACTAGTGCAGCGATCAGCACACAAACTGGTGACAAATTAAATTTAAAAAACAGCATAAAGTGCCTCAGTAAGGTGTTGGGCCACCACAAGTGGGGATAGAAATGTTTCATCGTAGGATAAAGGTGATCAGAATAACTTTGTGTTGATTTTCAGTGAGCCCTCCCTCTAAAGGGACAGGTGGACCCAGACCATGCCAGGAAAATGCACCCCCTCCCCACAGCATAACAGACCCACAGGACCCGCTCACTGTAGGGGTGCAGCATTCAGGCCTATAACTTTCTCTTGAGATTAGGGTGAAGAACGACTCATCTGACCAGATCACTTTTTTCCATTTGTCTGTAGACCAGTGCCACTGAACTCTGAAATTTGTCTTTGAAATGAGGGGTTTATGCAGTCCAGCCCTACAATAATATCCCTCTCTGTGTCCAGTGTCTTTTGGAAGGATGATGCTCCATCCCTCCAGTAGAGTTCAGAGACTTGGAGAAGCTGCTCAGGCACCTTGAAGCTGTTCTGGCAGCTCATGGTGGCCCATCACCTTACTGAGACACTTCATGTTATTTTTTTTCTTTAGTTCATCACCTGTCACACGTATGGCATATCAGTGCGGTTGGCTTCACTTGGAGGGCGCAGCAGGCGCGTTGCAATTTTAATTTGTGTTCAAAATTTTCTTCATTCTATATTCAGGGCTTAAAAGGCTCACAAGGATAGGATGAGCTCGGTGTGCATGATTCATTGCTGCGCTTTATCTTTCTGGGCTTGGAAAAAAAAATCACTATGGCATCATGATAGGGAATTTTTACCACAGGACTCAGGAGGCCCATTTAATGAAATCTTCATGCAAGTTGTCTCCTTGTAGCCTGTTCCTCAGGTTTCACCTACAATAAGTTAAAATTTGGCTTTATAAATCATAAATTAAATCATAAATTAGCCTGAAGAGTATATTGCTATCTCTTGCTGTCAACAGCAGTCATGAGTTGTGTGTAGTCTGTTACCATAGATATTGTGGCCTGGTGGTTCACCAGACCTGTACAACTGCAGGGAAAACACTGCACTGACTCCTGACCTTCTGTTCAATAACATATTGACTGATTGACTTATCAATTCATTGACTTGATATTTTAAGTGGGCTCAGCAATTCGTAGGGTGGCAATTTGCAAATATAGGGTAGTTAGGAGTAATGTGTGTGTGTGTGTGTGTGTGTGTGTGTGTGTGTGTGCGTGTGCATGTGCGCGTTTAAAGTTCAGAACTAGAATAGAATTTAAAAATTGAAATGACTTGTAAGTGGGCTGATCCAGAGAGAGAGTAGTTTCAAGTGTTCAAACTAGCTTGAGCAGCAAATATGTGATAATTTGTTTTTGTGGAGTGTGTCAGAAAAGTCCGGAATTACAGGGATAAGTAACACCTTTTTTACACGTCTTTTTAAAGGATAATATCATTGAATGGCAGATTTTATAGATATTTTTTTCCAAATTTCCCATGATAGTTGAGTCTGTCAGTAGCCTAATGTTTAAAGGAAGTTACTTATCTTATGCTGGGAAGGTAATTGGTTTGAATTGCTGCACTAATTGGGAAACCTCAGCATGCGAATAGAAGGAGAGGTCTTCTCCCCACCCTTGACAGTTGCTGTCAAAGCCTCCAGCTGATCTGGTGAAACTGCTCAGTGATATTTTATAACACACCATCACCCTGCAACTTCTTCCCCAGTGAGCTCCTTAAATTAGAATATGATCTGTGAGGGTACAAAAAATGACTTTCTGCAGGTGTACATTTACAAGTTCGCAGCAGTACTTGGCAGGGTGGAATGGAAGAGTTTCATATTTTATAGCAGTCAGTCAAATTTTTGCCACTGCTGAAATAAAGTAAAATGTAGGTCAAATCCATTTACAGTATATCATCAAGCTCCCCAGAAATATTAAGCAATGTTACATTTTGTGTCACGTGTCTGTGTATATTTAGGATGAAATTATCATAGAAACATTGAAATTTTGTTTTTATAACTGCATAATGTTGATTGCCACATTTTGTTGTATATTATTCTCGTTGATTACTGCTTGAGCCCCAATCAGAGTCAAAATAAGGACACGGCTCTATAAATAAGGACTCCACATGGTATTAAAACAAATCAAATTACATCAAATCTTGTCAGATCAAATAAAACATGAATGCACTCATATCAAAATGTGTGACCTAGCTATTTAGGTTTTGAGATTCACTTCAAATTGGTGTAAGAGGAAGAGAAACATTTAACAGCTGTTATTTGGCACAGCTACTGAATCCAGTTAAGGCTCAAGGATCCAAAGAGTCGTCAGAATTGGTGACTCATTCCAAGGACCTACTCCAGGTACATAATGACTTGGCAGATTACTCATGGTCCTTTGGTTTCAAGCTTTGATTTTGTTTCATGTAGACAAGTATTGAATTCTTTGAAGAATAACATGAATTCTTAAACTAGGCAGTGTCTCATTTTAGATAAAGATGAGTCAGAAAAACAGTTGAAAAACACAGTAGGTAACCAGGGGCTGCTAGCATCCCTTCCTGAATATACTATCTTGATACATGGCACACACAAATACACACACACACAATTATCTAATAACAAGAAAGCAAACTGTCAAGGTAGGATGGATGAATTGCTTTATAAAGACAGTGATACTGTCTCATCAGTGACCTAAATGGATGCATGGAGCTTAACCGCAACAAATTGAGGGTCTTGTCTAGTCTATATTTTTGTTCATTCGTTGACTCATCCATTCAGTAAGGCGCCTTTCATCAGCCTGTTCAGAGAGAAATAACCTTGCAAAGAAAATTGTCATTTTAAGGAAATGTGAAAGAGAGCAGTACAGGGAGCGCTGACATTTGGTTAATGTAACGATGATAAAAGCAGCTCTAAAAACTTTTATTTTAGCATTGAGTGTGGGTTGAGGATTGCCTGTTGATTTGGTGTTAGTTGAGGTTCCACTTGGCGATGCCACGAGGCTGAGCTGTAGCCACTTCTCTCTTTAGCACAGGGAGTGAGTGAGGACTTCCGCACTGTGTTTTGGAAAGTATTAAAGTATTACAGTCCTGACAAAGACGCAGAGCACCGACCCTCCGCTCAGTGGGCTGCACTTGACCAGCCAGCCAAACATCTGGTGGTGCTCTAATATTCGAGCTGTTTGAATTTTGCAGCATTTTAGGCTCATTTGCTGCAGTGCACGGCCCGGCTCTGTCCTCTTGGTCTCTACAGGAGCAGCTCGGTAGGTCGATCCTAGCTTGACAGTCTACTCCAGTTCTCACCAGGAACACAGCCAAGTTTGCTGCTTTGCAGAAGGTGAAGTTAATTGGTGATCTTTTGGACTGCTAAAACAGGGTCTCCCATTCTTTCTTTGTTGGTTGGCTCATGCTCACAGCATTGCTCATTTTTTACAGTTGCAGTTGCAGCTGGCTCTGTCCCACATAAAGACCAAACTTGAATGGTGCACTTCAAAATCCTGTGTGTCCATTAAGAAATGCCATTACTTATCCAGGGCCCTATGCTCCCAATCTCTATACTTTTGTCAACAAAAATGCATAATCTGATATGTGGTCAGTAAAGAATATCTGAAACTGTGTTTTTGGTCAAGCTGCTTCTGAGGATATTCTCTTATTCAAAATATTTTATCATTAACATTACAGAACATTAGCGTTGGCATGAATATTACCCACATGCATATTCCCTCAACAGAAAAAGATTAATAATGCCTATAATGCCCATGCTGTCTGGTATATCAATGAAAATGCAGAATCTGATAGTAAAGAATATCTGCAATAGTGTTTGAAAATGGTGTATAAAAAATGACCTGGAGGGTATTAAAAGGCCCTGGGAACATAGATTTGTTCAAATTACTTCCTTTCCAAAACCACAAATGGTTCTACACTCAAATGTGACTATTTTGTCAGGTCGCAATGTCTCTGGTTGCAATCTGTATTGTCCTTTTCCTGTAAGACAGCAATCATTTTGCGAGAGTAAATGTCAGGTTCCTCAAATGGTGGACATCTCATTAGGGAACAAAACTCTTCAGTTTTTACCACAGTAACATGTTCATGAAGTTTCTGTTCTTACTGCTGAGCAAATTGATGAAGGAACTGGATTATTTTGTCCTATCCAAAACCTGGTGCTGTTACGCCCGCTCTGAAGCATCTGTGCTGATTGCCAGTTTCTGAAAGGTCATACAAGCTCCCATTGGAGCAGATGGATAGGCATGATTTAAGATACTCTTAAGTGCCAGAAAAATTATTGGCCAATCACTGCTTCCGCTTGGCCCTCCGCACAACTGCTGCTACCCAATCACCCTGATTAGGGCCTAATGCCAAACTGTCTCTCGATAAAGAAGCACTTTTTATTTAACTTCCATTTTCTCCGAGAGCCGCTTATGATCAGATATGAAAATAAATAGATCTTATTTGGCAATGGATTTTCTGTGCTTGGTGTCAGTGGAAGAGATTAGGTCTGTGATTGAATTTCCAAGGCGTTAGCTCCTACTCGCTACTTTAATATTCTGCCAGTGTGTAATCACGGTAACTACGCTTGGCGGATACTGCCTCCTTTCCCTCTCAAGCATCTGCCCCATGCACGTCCTGTTAGTCTGTAGTTGGGATTACTTAATAGAGTTCAGGTACCCCCTCAGCCATGATGTGATTGCATTGAAATGCCTGCTGTTCAAACAGGGAGAGATAACAAAGTCAGAGTTGTATACGTTGCATGATTGGAATTTCACAATGATCAATGAGCAGGAGCATTCGTGATACTCATCAGACGTGTTTTAACTTCGAACCTCCAATGACTTGTCCATTTCTGTAAATGATTGATTTATGAAACGGCTAGCTGTGGTCCTTGGCTCTTAGCTGGCTCAGTCAGGTTTGAATTTGTTAGAACTACATAGCTTGGAGGAAGAATAAAATTTAATTAATGTAATACAATGGAATTGATGTGGACCAAATTGTAATTATTACATTATTTCACCCATTCTTGAGATTTGGGACAAATCATGTCTGGGGGTGGGATTTACTAATTCAGTCCAGATTTTTGTGTTGACGACTTAAATTTTTTCACCAAATTTTTGGGGTAAAACATGACATTAATGTTATGTTTTACACATGACATTAATGTCATTTATTTGATTTTGGGGACTAATTTCTTTATTTTAAACTTTACCACTCTTTTCATTATAAGAACATATCTTTATAGGGTAAACATTTTTCAATACTGTTAATTTGCATACTCACAACATAGACTATAGCCGAGCCCCACTCCGTAGCAATATGGTGACCAGTTAGGCACTAACCAGAAAACAGTACACTTCCTGTAACACCAGTTGCTAAAGAGATGTACCCTCACTTACCAACAAGAGTGCTGTGTTTCCTGCTGCCAGTAAAGCAGACCGAGCAAAAAAAAAAAGCCCT
>OMKZ01039123.1:7511-19934 GCA_900302535.1 Neoniphon sammara | reverse complement strand
CAAGGGAAGGGACTGTGATGTCTTTCTCCTTGGATTTTCTGTAGATGGAGTTTGAGTTTCTGCAGGTGGCGCTCTTTTCTGTCTGTTCAGCCATGGTGGATATTCAGCCAGATGGAGAGTAGGCAAGCATACATTTATTTTCAGTAGATGAACATATAACATATTGTTTTAATCGTCTATATATCTAGTAAAGGACACCTGTGCACGCTCACTTTCCTGCAGCCACTAGTTGCTGTGCACTCAGCAAAAACTTCCCTGCATGAATGAAGCATAAAAAATCAGAGCTTAACCCATGACAGCTCTGTCAGTCCAGCTGCATCAGACCGTCAGCAGGTTCAGAGTTCTCGCCCTGCGTCAATCCGCTGGTCTGACCTCAGTCGGCTCTCCACCACAGGGATTACACAGCCAGCCTCTCCTGGGAGGTCGGATGTTTGCCTTTTGGCAGCAAGTTCAGTAGAGGAAATGGGGATTATAGGGAGCCACGCTGTTGTTGTTACCTCACTTTATGTATACACTGCAAAAGTCTCCATCTTACCAAGTCATTTAGTCTCATATTCACTGTTTTTCTTAAAATAAGTGAAAAAGTCTGCCAGTGGGATGAGATAATTCCAATAAGGTCAAATGAGATAATCCCACTTGTTTCCAGAAATTTCTTGAATCAAGTGTCATTTTCTTGATCCTAGTGGGCTGATCTGCCTTATTCTGCCTTGTTTCAACAGATTTATACTTGTTCCCCGGAAAAATTCCTCAAACAAGTGAAACTGCATTGGAAACAAGTGGGATTATCTCATCCCACTGGCATATTTTTGACCTTATTGGAAGAAAAACAAGATTTGAACACTGACGATTAAACTAATTGATATTTACCTACACTGCTGTTTTTCAACCCACAATTTGAAATACTTAAGGCTGTAATGAACCTTTTCTCAGTCTGTAGTACTAAAGAGACTTAAATTGTTGTTTTGCTTCCATCAGGTGAATAAAATCTGCCACTGGGATGAGGATAATTTCATTTGTTTTCACCACAAATGTATTTTTTTAATCAAGCATCATTCCATTCAAGTGAGCTGCCTTGTTTTGGGAATACTGACATCCAGAAAACCAGAAATCCTAAGCCAAATGAAACTGCACTGCAAACAAGTGGAATGGTCTCAGTCTCAGTGACAGAATCATTTACTTTTTATTTTATTTCATTTTATTTTTTAAAGAAAATTATTTTTTTAAGATTGATTATCTTACAGTTTGAACATGTAGATGAGGGTGAGAAATAGGAAATAGCCATGCATACTTCTGAGGAATGACTTACGACAGTTTCATTCTGAGATGAATGTTTTTTGGGTTTTTTTTTGGATTGTACAGTTTCAGAAGGAAAAAGGAAAAAATGTTTTACATTTGAAGAGGGCTCACTGCAATCAAAAGCGAGTTAGACAGCCAAAGCCTTGAGGCATTTTGCGTTACTTTGCCTGCAGTTAAATGGTAGTTGATAATTTTATAATATGGCGATCTTTCCAGGAAAGAGCAAGAGAACAAACAATGCAATATTATTTCTTTGTTTTACTTATTATATTTCTGTATTTTGAAACAATACATTTGTGATGCATTGTTCTTTGCTTTGGTTGCTCTATCACCAAACTCACTCTTGTATCAGGTCTGTATCAAGTAGCAGATTTATGAAAATAAGACAAACAATACACACGCGCACACACTCACACACACACACACACACAAACACCGACAGAGAGGGGGAGTGTGTAATCACAGCCTTTGGCAGTACAAGTGTTGAATAAACTGAAGACATCACAGGATATAAAAACAGTGTAATTGCCTGCTCTTTGGGTCAAGATTTATCAGAAGCAGACTTGCAGGATCTTGGCATGAGATTTAAATTTTGCAGGCTTGGATGTGCAAAAGCTCATTAGAAGTATAATGGGAACTTACAGCTTGACAATTTTCATGTAAACACTGAATAACCAGCAGATAGAAGTCAGGACATTTAGACATTGGCATAAACCACATGCAGAAAAAAACAAAATCCATACATAGCCACAGAAAATATAATAATTGTTGAGGAAACTGTCATTTGATTTGAATTGATTACTAATTACAGAAACTTTAAAACAATCCTTTACTGATTACTTACTGATAATTTTGTTTGGAAATTTATTCTAGAGTTAAGCTCCAGTGGATTTATGGTTTGCATTGTTTTCACTTGTTTTAAATGAGTTTTCTGATACAATAGAGACAGTTACTGGTGTACAAAATACAATACCTACTGCAGGCTGAGCAACACAGATTGGAGTTTTAGCTACACAAACTGGAAAACTTGGAGCAAAGAACTGTGGTCAAAATGTTCATAAAAACAGAAACAGCAGTGATTTTTTGCATTCATGACCATGACATGTTGTTGGACGGTTCGCAGTTAGCTAACTAGCTTACCTAGATATCTTTTAGCTAGTATGGTAGTTTGAACTTGGAAGGTCAGCTAGGCTAACTAGCCAACCTAGCGAACTTACTATGGCTAGCTTGTATTTTTCAGTTAGCCAATGAATTTGTCAGTTTGCTAACTCAACAAAATAAACTAAAACATTGCTTGCCAAAACAAAACAGTTTAGATACCAATATACATAATTGGAAAATGTTTGCAAACTATTTTTGCTGGCCAGCTCATAAACCAACTTCAAAATGGCTGATATACAAGAGCCAAAAGCGCAATTATGAATCCCATCGGAGTTCTGGGTTTAGGTTAGGGTTAGAGTTGGGTGAGGGCTTATGTCTTATGTTTTAGAAAATGGGCAACAGGCCAACAAATTTTATAACCAGTCACAGTGTTTGTTGGCGTATCTTGCTCAGAACACTGGTGAGATACATGATAAAGAACTTTCTGTGTGACAAACTATACAAATCCTAACAACGCTGCTTATCAGATCATGCCTCAGTATCATCTCTAATCCTGCATCTTAAATCCTTCAAACACCACAGAGCCTTTTGTAAAAGTTCCCCAAAGTGGAAAGGTCTGATGTTTATACCTTGCTGACATTTGTCAACAGACTCTGTTTGAAAATGAAGACACATACTGGAAGCCTTCAGAATCCACATCCAATGAGCCAAAGCATCAATCATCTTGCCAAGAAAAGAAAACACTGCCTGACAACATTGCCTGAGAGCATCAGACTACCTTGACACATCACAACATGCCTCAGTTTTGGAACATCAACTGAATTAGCTTTTTTGTTTTTTGTGAGGTTACTGGAGCTGCAGTGACCAGTGACCTGCAGTCGGCTGTTTCAAGACAAAATGACCAACAAAAGTAATACAACAACTGCAAAGGAAGCGGGTAACTAGTAGTACACTTTTGTTGAGATGTCTGGACCCAGTATCAGCACTTTCTAGTGTGTGTGGGCCAACTGATCTCCAGTTAAAAGAAGCAGAAAGTAGAACAGGCCATGGAACATCTTCCTGCCACTTTAAAGAAAATGTGATCCAGTTATCTGCTGTGCTGAAATGCAGTGCTGCTGACGCTTCAAATCCCCACCTGCGATTTGCCATATAAGCAGCAAATTAGAGAGAAACGACGCACGTCAGTTTTCACATCCTGTGTGTTTGGGCCTAAAGACTGAAGATCCCTCCCCTACACTTTGACCCAACTGTGAACTCCGATACACAAAGTACAGAATGATTTTTACCAATTTTGCTTCCATTTAAGGCTGCAGTTATTCGGGTTTTTGCTGTCTCATCGGGCATATGACCATAATTAATCTGCCATTGTTTGATAGGGTTGGTAATCAATACCTTTGACTCAGTGATTGCTTGGCTAGGTGCTGAGATTTCTAATTTTCGGCGCTCGTTATTTGGCTTGAGCTCTGTTGAGACGCATCGATTAAAATACATTAAACATGTATTTGTGAAAGTATGAAGGATTCAGAGACAGGGATGCTTTATGGTAAAGCCAAGGGAGCATTAAACACCGCAGCTGGCAGCAGTTACCTCGAAGAGAGACATTTTTGGGAACATGCCGCCCTCTCCTCCTTGAATTATCCTCTCTGCCATATCTTTCTCCTCTGCTTCCTCTAAAATGCTCTTATCTGTAAGTAAAAAAAGAAAAAAAAATCCTTTCTACCTCTCTCCTTAGCTCTGATTTCTCATTTCTTTTCCTAGCACTTTTCTGTTACATAATCATTCAAGGGTCACAGGAACATCAGGAACATTGTCTGGGTACTTCGGCTCTGACCCACGCACTGCTTGATCTCGGTTGCGTCTGATGTTGCTCCTCTAGGAAGGTTATTCTATCGTGTTGCACCCATTGTAAGACGGATAAGTGGATCAGAAAAATGCTTAAGATGTAAAATGTACAAAGGGTTGATTGTGGCAGCTACAATGTTAAATGGCAATGGAAAGTGATGTGGAAAAGGATCAGAGCTGATCCATATCGATGCCTTGTACCACAGATAGGATTTGAAATTTGGTCTCGTGGGTTTGAGCCATCAAGTTGGAAAAAAATCTCTCAAAATTTCCATGCTTTTAAGGCTGCATACTGTTCTTTTTCTTTTCTTCTTTTTTCTTAATTGCCCTGATGTTACAAAGATCTGGTGTTTTCTGATCAATCTGAACAGCAAAACCTGCTTGGACTCGCAGGTTTTTCAAATTTGATCTGGATGACATTGATATGCGATGCAAAATCCAATCCTGAGGCATGCAGCTTGTATTTGAAAAAGTAGTATTTGTCAGCGATGGCATGACAATAAGTAAATCTAACATCCTCCACGTGGTACGATTGTCATCATTTTGGCACCTTGGCTGAGAAGAGTTAGCATGAGTCACAACAATGGAAATATGAGAAATTGTTGTCTTGATTTGTATTTCTAGAAACACCTCAGTTCAGAAGTCACATGATACAAACAAAATTTGCTGAAAAAAATCGGATGTGATCTTGTTTGTTACAGACCTGTAAAGTTTTGAGCACTTCTGGATTCTTTTGTTTTTCATCTCAGGAAAAAATGAACAGAGTTTTTGGATCCTGTAAGCCGATCACTCTGCTTTTTAAATTTATTGAGTGAAATAGTATGAAATAATATAATAAATTCTGACTTGATAAAAATTATTTTGCTAACATGCAGATTTTGCATCGCTGGGCTTCAAGAATACGCCGCTTCAGTCCTTCTGCCTTTAATATTCCACATCTTTACCACATCTCTGGTCATCTTTGGAAAGCATAAGTGATGTCAGAAATTGACAAAGAAGTTATAAGGTTACAGTTTTTCACCTTGTGGAAAAAGAGCGGTCAGGGTCAGTAGGTTACTTGGGTCGTGAACGAGCCTGTAGATGTCAATGGAAAACAGTACGTAATGCTAAGAGTAAGCGTCGCCTTTATTGATCCCTCGCAGGAGAAATTCAGAAAGCCAAGCTAACAATTGCTAGTATTTTTTAAAATATTTCTTCAAAATCCTCTTGAGATCAATAAGAAAGCAGTTGTCAAAAATGACAAGAGTCAGTATTAAGGCTGGACATAGTTTTAAGGTTTTAGACCCCATTCATTTCACACTGGACTGGAAATGGGAGGGAATCAGAAACCTTTATTAGAGCTAATGCTTATGTCACCCATTACAGGTCTGTTGGTATGCTGCATTTTCAGGTTGTCTGATGACATTGGTATGGTTTATGGGTTATATCCCACAAAAGATATGAACATTCATCCAAAAAAAAAGTTTTGAACAGTGACTGAGATCTGAAAGAAGCCGAACAGCAGCTCTCCAGCAGTATTCAAGCTGTGTTGTTTAGTAGATATTATGTGTTCCATTTAGCAAATACTTTAAACCAAAGTTGCTTTTATTTCTAAGTGACAGGCTTTTCTTCTATGTGCAGTACTGAAATTATTCTGTTTGATGTTTCATAAGTCTGCAGACAGACAGTCTGGCCTGCTAACAATGCTCACTTTGTATCATTCATGAATCAGTTATCAATAATGATGTAATCATTGCAATGTTTGAAAAGCAGAGTTATGCACAGCCATAGATTCTGGCTCTCGGTTGATGCTTCACATGAGGCTGAATATCATTCTCCCTGCGCAGACATACACCGCATAATCACATGCAGCATTTAGAAGAGTGAGGCGTAAATGGTGGTGAACAAATTTTCCCCTCAAGCTATTTGTTATTTTTTGGTAGCATTTTGTTTGTCTTGTTTGGTACGCAGAGCGATGAGGAAACACTTAAGATGTAGCACAATGCTTCAGCAAAGAGCCACGAAACAAATCAGATTCAGAGAGCAAAACTAAACAATATAAATAAGACAAAAGTGGAATGCTGACCATGTCTATTGATCAGGTTTAAAATGAGGATGATGCAGGATCTTTCATGGTTAGTTACTGTACTCTGAAGGGTGAAGGCAATGTTTCCTCTCTTGGCAAGAGGCTTTTTACAAAACATGTAAGTCAGTTTTAGAACAAAGGGCAAACTACAGTGCCATGCAAGTGACAATCTTCATAGCTTATAATGACAGAACACAGATTAGATTCTGGTGGAGACGAGTTCCTGCCACTTATCTGATCACCTAAAACTGTCCCCATCACCACTTTGAATCCACGAGTCCACATGCACATTCAGACTTCAAACAACTAATCCTCATATCTACACCTCATTCATTGAGTTTGACAGTGATCATATTTGCCCGACCACAAAGCAAGGCTCAGTTTGATTTGATGGGCCTACACTTTGCTAAATTTGGATTGCAGATTGTAGCTTTAAGGAGGCGAGGTGAAAGGACAAAAAAAAATTAAATATTAAAATTTATTTAAAAGGTTTGATTACGTGTGCACATAGCTCATCCTGCCCCACTGCCACATAGCGCTCTGTTGGATGATATTCAGTGAATGCATTGCTCATAATCATACAATAAATAGGTGGCAGTTTAATAATTGTGGTTGGGGACTCGTATTAATACGTATCGTGTTGAGGGCTCCCCTGTCAATAGAGGCCGTTGCTCCTAAATTGTGGCCTGCGGCTGGAGGCCTCAGGCAGGTGAGTGTCTGTCAGGGTGCCACCTGGGTGCACGCTGCAACTGAAATTAGCAAGATGCTGCAAAATGCATTGAGCAAGATTAATCTTTTGGGGCCCCTGATGGTCCGAGGCCCCAGGGTTGGTAATCCAGGATGCTGAGAATGAAAAATGCATTTCTTTTTGGTCCTCGTTTGCTTTTACGAGACATAAACAAACCTCCAGCTTTAAAACGTCTGCCAAGCAATCTGATCTGTCAGTCCTTGTATCAACATAGTTTCAGAACTGAGTGGTCAGGAAACTATTTTTTTTTTACATCTGAGTCACAGATCGTATCTTCAAAAACTTTAATTGGCGACCTGTTGACAATGCAAATGCTATTTGTGGATTATTTTCTTAACCTTTACTTTCAAATTTCAAATTTCAGACAGTCCTGAGAAGTCTAAACATACATGCATATGTCCACGTTAATTAAAACTTAAAAAACTACACCAAAAGTTTACATGCATGACCTAGTCAAAGAGTATTGTGCAGAGTTACAGGAAATGTGATGTAAACATGTCTGATTTTCCTGGAGAAGAACCCCCGCCTCCGTCTTTCCAAATCAATCTATATTCCTTCTCAGCTTCCCACCTGGTCAATAAAGAAAAGCACACAGGCGAATGGACTGACCGCTGACACTTTGAACGTTTTTTTAGGTAAACATCCACTTACAATGAAAGACAGTGCTATGGGGCACGCACCTCTGTAGCGTGCTGGGTGTATGGCTGAATGACATGAGGGCAAACGCCGCCTCTTGCACGTTTCAGTAAATAAAACGAGGCAACAGCATCAATACGTCTGTGATAGAGCAGAGAAGAATATTTGATGTTTGAAAAATGATCCTGTCTCTCCTGGCAGAAAGTGGGAATTTAAAGAGGCAAAAGCTCATATGTGCATCATAATCAATTTGCCTCCTTATTGAGATGAACCAAATTTTACCCCATTTTTTTTCAAGGGAAGGCCTGGTTTCCTTTTCCTTGTGTTCTCTGGGAAGAATTAGATTTTCTCTATTTTGGACTTGTTCTGGGTTCATTTCATCCCTTGAATGATAACAGGTTTACAGCAACAGAAATAACACCCAGGGGAAATTAGGGGCTGCTGCGGCTATCAGAAAGAAATTGAATGCGTGTGAGATTATTCTGATCCAGTTCCCGTTGAAATGATGAGCGCCTTGAGTGAGGATCGCTGCCAATCAAAAACTACACATGCTGAAGCACCAGACTCCTCTCTAATTGGTCGACAAAACGAGGAGAGGTGTACGTTTTCTATCATGCTCACAAATGGACATCCTGTGCACTGGCAGCACCGCTGTACAGCCCCAATTACCTCAGTCTGTGTATTGTCAGTGGGGCTCCGAGTCATGAAACATGTGGGTCGGCCCCCTACTTGTAATGTTGCTGAGTTGCCATAATTGATCTCCCTGGGTTTACTAGTGACGACCCGACAACACTCTTAATGAGGCAAGGGGAGACGAGTTTGACTCATACCTCCACATAGCCGCTTCAGACCAATTGTACCACCATTTACCACTTTGACATTTCATATACGAGTCTGCATAGCGAGAATATTCCACTCCAAACTCCTCACATCTACAGCGGCAGCCGTTGTAGAAGGCCAAATTCATGCATTTATCTTGTATCTGTCCTGCATTAATAATAATAATAATAATAATAATAATAATAAACTTCATAGAGCACCTTTTCTAAAGAGGATGTAGCTCAAGTGTTTTACAATAAAAAATAAATAAATTCCTTCAAATTAAGATAGAAAAACAGGCCAGACAAGTTAAAAACAAATGCCGATAAAAAATAATAAATTATCAATAAAAATCAATGAATGACAGAATAAACATGTCAACTCAACTCAACGTGATTTATAAAGCATCTTTCCAAAGTGCTTCACATAGCAAGATTAAAACGACAAAAAATACAAATAAAAATAGACAATAAATGAAATTTTGCAGGACAAAAACTTACACAATAAAATAAAATGTTTAAAAAATAAATAAAAGTCAATAAATAAAACAGAAGTGATAAAAATTACATGGAAACCGATGATTAAAACTTAAAAACTTTAAAATCAGTGCTGCAGGTCATTCTTTCTTGAACGTAACTGCATGTTCACAATGTGAGCAACTTGATCAACAAGTCACTGGAAGTCCTGGTGTGTCACTGGTGTGGGGTTGGGATAGGAATCAGTGTTCATCTGTTCATCACACAGTATCATAACTTTCCAAGCAGATAATTTTAAAAATTCTCTGCAACTTTTATTGGAAAGACCACATAAATGTCTCAAAAGCAATGCTTGGAGCATGGCTGCATCCATTGTTTCAGATTGAGGAATTGAGAGGAATTGTACTGATTGATTAGTAAGTAATTAAAAATCAGTCAATTGATTAGTCTATTAAAAATTTATACAATTTTGTTTATAAGAACATAAACATCATGTTTATTTCCTCTGTCAAAGCTGTTTATGTATGAACATTTAAGACAGAAAGCAAGTAAAACTCTTAATTCCTGTCAAGCGAGTAACAGAAACATCCAACCAAGTTCAACGTCAAACCAAACAAGTACAAAATATTCACATCATGATATTGTTGTACAGTAAAAACTCAGACTCAAACAGCTTTGGAAACCCTTCTGAACTGACATCAGAGGGATATTTAGATCCTGATTTCACAAAGCGATTCAGTCAATGTCTCTGGACTTGATCTCCACTTTCAGTGCAACATCTCAGCGTATCAACATCTTCTCAATGTCAGAATCTTTGCTGGGATCGGACAGCTAACAAGACCGCAAACCTGATTCTTCTTTTGGATGGAGCCCAGAACAGAGACACTTGTGAAGAGGGGGGTCAGTTCACTGTGAGGTACTCACCTCGAGAAGCTCCTGCCGGTGTGGTCATCTCCCAGAGACTGATCATGAACACCAGAAGTAGAAGTAGAGCCCCTTTACTTCCGATCTGTGTGTATCGCTCACTCATCCTGCCACAAGGAGAGAGGAGTGTGATGATGAGCCGCTGTTGTACTGGACTTCATTCATTACAGCAACAAGCTCTGAAACTGCTTTATGGCAGAATTGCTTTATGGCACAAAACAGGAAGAGGAAGCTGTTTTCTTTTGCTGACTTTCTAGAACAATGTTTTTTTCAAAGTCAGAGGAGGTTTTAATTGGGTTGTCAAATCCAATGGTAGAATATCTTTCTTAACAGTTTAACATGATCTTCATATTTGTACTACATTTATTAGCCACATGAGGGAGCTGATATAACCAGTGAAACCTGACCAATAGGTCCAACCTGTCAGCTGTGGCAGAAGTACATTAGCCTTACTGTGTAGCAAACAATATCCAAGCTAATTTGGATCACTTTAATAATTGATAACCGCAGAAAAATTTGACAGCTAGTTACCAAAAAAAAATCACTTATTGAACAGAAATTAAGCCGAAGCAGTAGAAGATCCGCAGATCAATAGCATTATATTGTTTTTATCATTTTGATTTCAAGAAGTCAAAATTGACTGTGAACCATTTTACTTTGTTTCTGTTTCTTCCTGCGAAAGTAAACCTCAGATTGTACGTATTGAGAAATTGTCTTTCATGTCTGATATTATTGACTTGACGTGACTGGAAGTGAGAAAACAAACTTCTTCAGATAAACACCACGAGAATATTGATGATCTGATCGTTTTGATTTCAGTGTGATGTCAGCGTATCGCTGTTTAAATGGATAAAAGGCGCAGACTTGTGCTCTCTGTGGAGAACCTCTACCTAAACTAAGATAAAAGAAAAACAAAAAAAGTAGCATATAACTGAATGTAAGGTGGGTCGTGATGGTTTCATTTGATTTTAGTAAGTTGAAAAACAGCGCTCTAGAAAACATTTGCAGCTTTGCATTCATGTCATCGTGTTTCGCTAACGTTGCAGGACCTGATTTGCTGTCAGACCCTGCAGGATGACAGGTTACCAAACCTCTGCCCGGTAAACGAGCTGCTGGACTCGCGAGTCCCGTGACTCTTGTTTACAAGCCCTGGTTTCGCTTTTAATTGGACAGCACGAGCCGAGGCAGAGCGAATACAAAGCAAACTTCTCCGACTGAACAAAAACAAGCTGCGTGATCGGAGCCTCGGCGGCTCTGCCTCCGTCCCGCTCCTCGTCTTCCTCGCTCTGACAGGAGGAGCAGAAGGTGAAGACCCTCGGCTGCCCCAGCAGGCCTCGCTAAGCCTTTAGTCTCCACAGCGGAGTGGAAGGAGAGGAGCGGGCCAGAGCGGCTAATCCGTCCCTCGCCCTCGCTCTCCCTCTCCCTAATGAAGTGCGGTGGAGCCGGGCCGCGCTGCATAAACCATCTGGCAGCACTTGTTATCACTGACAGGAAGTGATCAAATTTCAAATGGGATGCAGGAGCAGTACAGTAATTACTGGAAGAGGTGAGGTATCGTATGCCGTGAGCGTGCACTGTTACAAGCTGCGTTTACGCCTTATTTACCGCCTCCCGCCTCCTGTCTGCCTGGCTCGTTGACACACAGATTGAGCCAAAACCTCGCCGGGGTTCTCGGATTATTCGTGTAATTAAGTTTATTTTGGAAAACCGCACTTGACCTTTTGTCGGGATATTTTTTCACACCTCTCAGTGTCAGGCAGGCATTATGAGTCTGTGTTGTGGCAGCACAGTAATAAGAGGAATGACTCTGCTGCTCCAAATATGTTTAATTTGCCCTCCTACAGCAGGAGGAAAATAACTGTCGCCATGACGCCGCAGGCTGAGACAACACAAACACAACTGTCCGCCTCCCCTAAAGCAAACAAATCCACATATTGACTCTGACTCCATCCCCGTCTGTGTATATATTAAAACAAAAAAAAATAATAATAACCTTTCAAACAATTTCATTTTGTTGACTTTCAGCTTCTCTCATAAGCAGAGAAGAAAAAGGACTGATGAGTTAAAGGAGAATTCCCCCTCAGATCTGCTTCCACTGACAGATCTCACCAACGCACTTATTTTGTGATGAAAAGTTATTTATTTATTTATTTATTTATTTATTTTGGTGAACTCACTTTCCCTCAACCTGCCATGTAAGCTTCTACTGCACTTAATGATTTTCTATGGCTCCCAGAATGCCTTGCAATGACCATCAGAGAACTCATCAGAGAACTCTCCTTTACATCCAGCATCTCGCCACAGCATTGCATTCTGGTCTCTTGCAGCCACAGCATTGCATTCTGGTGTATTGTGGCTGCAGCATTGCATCATGGTCTGTGTGCTGCTCCTGTGTGGAGAAATGTCTCTCTGTCCTCTTCTACGATGGATTTCTCCCTGTATGATTGTTGAACGTCGGTGCAAAATGGCGGCTCTAGAAAGAAAGAAGCCCTCGCTCTGTGACTGTGAGGGACTGA